>JANPXK010000096.1:0-46710 GCA_024704745.1 Rosa lucieae
TTTTGATTCTCGTTTCGGTTTTGTCCACTCACTCTAATAGATTTTATATGTTTTCCCCTGGGCCCTTCGTTTTCAAATGCCCAGATTTCAGATTAGCAGAGACTGCGTCCAGGCTCAAGGACTTTGGAAATCAGCGCTTCCGTTTTTGTCCGTAGGTTATTACTTAACCTACCTTGTATGATATGGCTTAGTTTAGTGTTGCTCTGATAAGCCTTTCTTTTGAGTTTGATGGATGTTGTTGCTTAAGGAGGATTATGTTGGGATTTGAACTTTCCGGATGTAATATATGTGCTTGGATTGTAAATTCGATATAGTAGGTTGAGTAGAAGTTATAGTGGAAATCATGTCCAGGTTTGTGAAATTTTGGGTAGCCCATATTTAGGGGAGGTTCTGCCGAATTTTCGGTAGGATTTCGCTTAATGTGGGCCCCGCAGGCTCGTATCCAGGTAATTGGGGTGATTCCTGGGTCGGGTCCTGTCATCTTAAAACCTTGAGCCTTAGCCCTATTACAACCCTTGAGAAGACCTTCTTGATCCTTAAGATGGGACAGCCCTTGATGTGGAGATGAGTTACAAGAGTTGAACCTATGGCTTGGGTCCATCTGTGCAAGTAGTTGATATCCTTCATGAGATCTTTTGAAAAAAAAAAAAATTTATATTCACAAAGTGCTTTTCGTTTCTTATATATGTGAGCTATTTGAATGCCTTTAAATATGTTCTCTCACATATACTTGAGTGATTATAAGCTTTTAAGCATTGCCATGATCTGAGAGAAGAAAGAGTGGATATACCTTGTGAGGATTTGAATCATACTTGTCTGAAATATGCTGAGCTCCAACCCACCACCATTGTTACAACCAAGTCCTACTTGTGTATATGTACTTATGTGTTTTAATTAACTCTCGAATGCTTACACATTGAATCTTGGTTGAGTGCTAATCTTGGTGTTGTGAAAGTAAGAGATTGTTGAGACAAAAAGTTGAAGGGCATTAGAGTCTTTGCTAGTGTAGAGTCTCTAAATTTTCATTGAGTCTTAGTGTGCGTCTTAGTGTGATTTTGCTAAGGGACTAGCAAAAGCTAAGTGTGGGGGAATTTGATAGGAGCATTTTAATGCGACGTTTTACTTGCTTTTTCCTACATTTCTTGCGTTATTTCCTTAGTAAAACCCTGTTTAGGAAAGTTTTCATTCTTTGATTGGGAAAGTTCCTATTTGTAGAAAGTTTCTATTTTGTAGTTTCTATTTTTCATTTCTAGGAAGTTTCCATTTTCAGTTTAGGAAAGTTGCCATTTTTCATTTTAGGAAAGTTTCTATTTTTCTTATTAGTTTCTATTTTCAGGACTTCCGAGCTAAAAAGTGGAAATGAACTCACAAATGGAGAGAGAAGCTAGCCAACGTTGGAGGGAGACAAGATGAAGTACAAAGGGAAGCACAATGAGCAGAAATGAAGAAATGAAGCTTTCCTGGTCCAACCAGGAAACCCTGTCCAGAAAAGGAAAGCTTGCCAAAACAAGACTCTTAAGCCAACCAAGAATGGAGATCGAATTAATGAAGTGACATGGCATGAGAGAAGCTTCTTGAAGACTCTAGCTGATGACATGGCATAAAGGTGGCGCATGGAGGCCCAAAAACTCTCAAGAATGAAGTGGATTTTCGGCAATTGGATTAAAGGCCCATAAAAGCCCATGGAATTAGGGTTTGTGACGCAAAGAGTAAACCCTAGGGAGGTTGTTGCGTAAAATCCTAAGAATAAACAAGGAAGTTGGCGTGAAAATCAGAAATTAAAAGAAGATTTCGGTGGAGATTTTCTAGGGCTATTTTTATGGAAAGAAAATATTCTTGGAGGAGTAATTTTATGTGTTTGCCATGCAAAGGGAGAGAGATAAAGAGGTAATCAACGTGAAAATCAAGAAACCCTAGGGTGATTGACGCCAAGAGAAATTCAAGGGAGAAATAAAAGGAAAGAGAAAAAGGTGGAGACCAAGAAAAGCTCAAAAGAAGTCTAGATACATTCCTATATTCCCTAAAGGAATTTTGGCCGAATTTAAAGTATAAAATCAGAATATTATCAAGGGAATTTCGGCCAAGATTATTAGGGAATTAAATGGAATTTTGTGATTGGTTGAACCACCTCATAGGGCTTATTTGGCAAGATATTATTGGAGGAAATTATGTGGAATTTTCAGATTAATTCCATGAGTTTTACACGGCTTGGAGAGCAAGGAGGCCGTCCCCTATATATTCTCCCCTTTTCTCAACGTCAAGAGTGCCCTCCTTTGTGTTTTACACTTTAGAAAAAAATCAGAAAATCTCTCTAGCATAGCCGTGAGTTCCTCCACCCTCTAGAGCAAGCCACGAGTTCAAGCAAGGCCAAGGGAGAAGAAGAATTGCCGTGAGCATCATCCTCCATCACCATCCTTGAAGCTTGCTTTCGAGATTCAAGAGACCACCACATCAATCGTTCATCACCATCTCCATCTCACGGTGTAATCCGATTCTCTTTTGTAACCTTTGCTTTGAATTTCGTTGGTTATGAACTAGTTGACATATGTGTTTGAATGAATATTAATTTCTGGAATTTTTATGATTAATTGAGAATTTTCAGATTCATATTATTGTTCTTCAAGAGTTGCTTATGTGGGTTTGTTTAATTAAATTTGCGTTATAGATATCTTTGTGTATTAATCTTATTTGGGTCGACACTTATAGGATTTATGCATGATTGTTGCTAGGTTTAAGAACATGAAATCGACTTTTCGTTTTGTGTAAACTTGAATCAAAGTAGTAAAGGTTTTGGACAAAGATCGAATTTAATTAACGAGGATTGCAATTAGGTGGACTTTTCCATACTAAGTTGTACACTTGAGTTGATAGCCTTTCTCTATGTTTATGCGTTGAACATGTTATGATTAACTAGCTTTCTAGGGTTTGATTGCATTTTATGATTAATCTAGGTGCTTTCACTTAGGTTAATTAGCATTGAAAAGTAAAATATGGGAAATTGTTTGCTTTTAACGTTTCACATGATCAACTCCTTTCTCATGACTTAGATGAACAATATTAGGGTTTGAATCGATTTTAATCATATGTTTCGGTTTTTGATCTTTGTTCTCTCATTCCATTTGTATTTTTATGTTTTTGCATTTTAATTGTTTTGTTAACTTAGTTTTATTTTCAAAAAAAAACAAAAACAAAATCCCCCCTTTTTCGTAAATAATGTTTATACTTGTGAATATCTTTGTGAATATTATACTTTGTTGTAATTTTAATTGTTTAACTATTTGACAATGACAGGTGTACCCTCAATCCCCGGAATAGAACGATCCCTATTTACTTTATACTACTAATGACATTTCAGGGTTAAATTGGTCGCTTCCCAAAGGCACATCAGATGTGCACGGCTTGACCTCTTCTTCCTTGGCCTTGCTTGAACTTCGTGGTTGCCCTAGAGGATGGAGAAGAACACGGCTAAACTAGAGAGAGTTTTCTGATTTTTCTAAGTTGTAAACGTAAAAGTGGGAACTCCCAAACGTTGAGAAGAGGGGAGATTATATAGGGGACGGCCCCTAGGTTTCCAAGCCGTCCAAAACCCTAGAAAAGTTCACGGCATGTGCTTGCTTCCTCCACATAATTTCCTCCAATGAATTCTTGCCACATAAGCCCTATGAGGTGGTGCAACCAATCACAAAATTCCAATATTAATTCCCTAAATAATTCTTGCCGAAATAAAGAGATAATTTCTGATTTTATACACCAATTTTGGCAACAATATATTTAGAGATTTTAGGGGGATGAATCTAGACTCCTTTTAGAGCTTTTTGAGTTCAACACATATTCTCTTTCCTTTAAAAGCTCCCTAAGAAATCTCCACGAAATCTCTTTTATTTTCTGATTTTTCCTCACGGCAAAACCCTAATTTCTCTCTTCCTTATCTCTTGGCCGAATTCTCTAGGGTTTGCACGGCAATCCCTCCTTTTTCTCTTGGCTTGGACGGCTAGGAGTCTTCTAGGATTTATCTCTTGATTTATTCCCATAAAAATAACCCTAGAAAATCTCCCTAGAAAATCTCCTTTTAATTTCTGATTTTTGGACGCCTCTTCCTTGTTTCTCTCTTGCAAATTCACGGCAAACATCTTTAGGGCTAGGGTTTGCGTCACAAACCCTAGTTCCATGGGCTCTTGTGGCTTTTATCCAATTAGCCGAAAATCCAACAAGTCTTGAGAGTTTTTGGGCCTCCATGCGTCACTTCTTTGCCATGTCATCTTCCAACGTCACAAAACTTTATTTTTCCATTTCTTTTCCATAGTAACGTTGGAAACTTCATTGGTGGGCTTTCCTCCTTTCCGCAGGGTTTCCTGGTTGGACCAGGAAAACTTCTTTTCTTCATTTCTGCTCATTTCTGTGGCTCATTGTTCTTCATCTTTGCTCCCCTTGGTGTTCGCAAGCTCCTCTTTCCATTTGTGAGTTCATTTCCACTTTTTAGCTCGGAGGTCCTGGAAATAGAATCTAGTAAGAAAAATAGAAACTTTCCTAAAATGAAAAATGGCATAAACTGAAAATGGGAAAACTTTCTAAAAATGAAAAATAGAAACTATTGAAAATGGAAACTTACTAAAAATGATAAATAGAAACTACAAAAAAAATAGAAACTTTCTACAAATAGGAACTTTCCCAATCAAAGAATGGAAACTTTCCTAAACAGGGTTTTAATAAGGAAATAACGCAAGAAATGTAGGGAAATGCAAGTAAAATGTCGCATTAAAATGCTCCTATCAATGTGCTTTCGTTTTTTGAATTATGTGATATACTTGCTATCTTTCACATATACTTGAGTGTATAAGCTTTTAAGCATTGCCATGATCTGAGAGAAGAAAGAGTGGATATACCTTGTGAGGATTTGAATCATACTTGTTTGAAACATGCTTAACAGAAACCATCACCATTGTTCCAACCAAGTCCTACTTGTGTATATGTGAATTATGTGTTTTAATTAACTCTCGAATGCCTAATTCTTGGTGAAGTGCTAATCTTGGTGTTGTGAAAGTAAGAGATTGCTGAGACAAACAGTTAAAGGGCTATAGAGTCTGTTATGTGTCGAGTCTTTAATTTTTGTTAAGTCGTAGTCGTGTCTGTGTTGTGATTTTGCTAAGGGACTAGTAAAAGCTAAGTGTGGGGGAATTTGATAGGAGCATTTTAATGCGACGTTTTAACTGCATTTCCCAACATTTTTCTGCGCTATTTCCTTGAAAAATCCTTGTTTTGGAAAGTTTCCATTCTTTGATTGGGAAAGTTCCTTATTGTAGAAAGTTTCCATTTCTGTAGTTTTCATTTCTCATTTCTTGCAAGTTTCCATTTTTCAGTTTAGGAAAGTTTCTATTTTTCATTTTTAGTAAGTTTCTATTTTCAATTTTTAGAAAGTTTCTATTTTGAGTATAGTTTCTATTTTCAGGACCTCCGAGCTAAAAAGTGGAAATGAACACACGAATGGAAAGAGGAGCTTGCGAACATCAAGACGAACGAATATGAGAGAAAATGGCCCACACATTTGAGCAGAAATGAAGAAACAAGCTTTCCTAGTCCAATTAGGAAATCCTACGAAATGGAGGAAGGCTTCCCTAGCAAGTTTCCAACACAACCATGAAAAAGAAATGGAAAAATAATGTGTTTTGCGTTGGAAAATGAGAAGGCTTGAAGAAGAAGCAACGAGGCCCAAGAACTCTTTGGATTTTCGGCAAAATGGATCAAGGCCCATCAAAGCCCATGACATTAGGGTTTGTGACGCATAACCCTAACCCTAGGGTTGCATTGCCATGAAACCAAAGGAGGAGAGAAGAAGTGGCGTGAAAATCAAGAGGAAATAAAAGATTACGCAAGAGATTTTCTAGGGTGAAGTTTATGGAAAGAATTCATTCCTAGAAACCCTAAATATGTTTTGGCCGAAATATCAAGGAGAAAATCAGAAAATATACAAGGGATTTCGGCAAGAATATATTAGGGTATCTTCTTGGAGTTTTATGATTGGTTGGATGACACACTAGGGCTTATGTGGAAAATTCTCATTGGTAGAAGGCATGTGGAATTATTCCTTGGAAGAAAATCAGAAAATTCACGGCTTGGAGACCAAGACATGCCGTCCCCTATATATATGCATCACCCTAGACGTTTCAATGATCATCTAACCACTTCACAATTCAGAAAATTCTCTCTACGCGCGGAAGCTCTCTCCATTCTCTAGTGCAACTTTTGTGTTTTCAAACAAGGAAGAAAGAAGCAAGCTTTGGCCGTGAGCATCATCATCCATTCCACCTTGAAGCCGTGTATTTTGAAGCTTGCTTTCGAGTTTCAATTGTTCATTGTTCAAATCATTCATCCATCTCTTCATTCACGGTGTAATTCAACCTTCTTTCTTGTAATCACTTTTGATTCTCCTTGTTTGATTTCGTTGGATGTTGTTCTAGTTAACATTGATGTTTGAACAAGGTTTATAATCTGAAATTTTATGACTGAATAAAGGATTTTCGATTTCTATGTTGTGATTCCATAGTTGCTTATGTGTGATTGTTCGATTGAATTTGCTTTATAGATAACTTTTGTATTTTAATCTTATGTGGTTCGAAACACTTAGGGTTTTGATATAATTGGTGCTAGGTTTAAGAACATGAAATCGACTTTTCGTTTTGTGTAAACTTGAATCAAAGTAGTAAAGGTTTTGGACAAAAATCGAATTCAATTGAAAAGGATTGCAATTAGATGAACTTATTCATACTAAGTTGTACACTTGAGTTGATAGCCTTTCCTTGAACTTCTTGCGTTGAACATGTATGATTGACTAGCTTTCTAGGGTTTGATTACATGTTTGATAGGATTAATCTATGTGCTTTCATTTAGATTAATTAGCATTGAAAAGTAAAATATGAGAAATCGTTTTCTTTCGAATGTTTCACATGATCAACTCCTTTCACATGACTTGGAAGAACAATGTAGGGTTTTATTCGAATTCAATCATGAACTTGGTTTTAATCTTTGTTTCTTACATATCATTCTTGTATTTGTGTTTTTGTTTATACTTAGTTTTAATTCTCTTTAATTTTTGAAAAACCAAAAACCAAAAACCAAAAACCCCCCTAATTTCGTGAATAGTGTTTATATGTGTAAATATTATACTTTGTTTTATTTTAATTGTTTATATTGTCTTACATTGACAGGTGTACCCTCAATCCCCGGAATAGAACGATCCCTACTTGCTTATACTACTAATGATATTTCTAGGGTTAAATTATATGCTTGCTTTGAGCGTATCATAAAAATGCTTCTATCACTAAACCCTAAGCAAATCCTAAACCCTAGAAGCAAGAAGTTTGAAAAATCACTGTTCATAGACTCAAATTGAAACAAAGTGATCAAATTGTTTGAAAAAGTAACTAGGGCTTTGAATCTCACAAGAACAACGCATTGAAAGGTTTAGAAGCCATTTCCCTAAACCCAAAGCAAATCCTAAACCCTAGAAGCAAAAAGTAAGGAAAATCACTGTTCAAAGACTCAAATTGAAACAAAGTGATCAAATTGTTTGAAAAAGTGACTAGGGCTTTGAATCTCACAAGAACAACGCATTGAAAGGTTAAGAAGCCATTTCCCTAAATCCTAGAAGCAAGAAGTTTGGAAAATCACTGTTCTTAGACTCAAATTGAAACAAAGTGATCAAATTGTTAGAAAAAGTAACTAGGGCTTTGAATCTCACAAGAACAACGCATTGAAACGTTTAGAAGCCATTTCCCAAAACCCTAAGCAAATCCAAAACCCTAGAACCAAGAAGTTTGGAAACTCACTGTTCATAGACTCAAATTGAAACAAAGTGATCAAATTGTTTGAAAAAGTAACTAGGGCTTTGAATTTCACAAGAACAATGCATTGAAAGGTTTAGAAACCATTTCCCTAAACCCTAAGCAAATCCTAAACCCTAGAAGCAAGAAGTTTGGAAAATCACTATTCATAGACTCAAATTGAAACAAAGTGATCAAATTGTTTGAAAAAACTCTCTGCTTTGAATCTCACAAGAACAACGCATTGAAAGGTTTTAGAAGCCATTTCCCTAAACCCTTAGCAAATCCTAAACCCTAGAAGCAAGAAGTATGGAAAATCACTGTTTATAGACTCAAATTGAAACAAAGTGATCAAATTGTTTGAAAAAATAACTAGGGCTTTGAATTTCACAAGAACAACGCATTGAAAGGTTCAGAAGCCTTTTCCCTAAACCCTAGAAGCAAGAAGTTTTGAAAATCACTGTTCATAGACTCAAATTGAAACAAAGTGATCAAATTATTTGAAAAAGTAACTAGGCATTTTAATCTGATAGGGCTTTGAATCTATTTTACATTTTTAGAAAGTTTCCCATTTTCAGTTTAGGAAAGTTGCCCTTTTTCATTTTAGGAAAGTTTCTATTTTTCACTAACAGTTTCTATTTTCAGGTCCTTGTCACAAATGAGTTGAAATGAGCTCACAAATGGATAGAGAAGCTAGCCAACGTTGGAGGGAGACAAGATGAAGTACAAAGGGAAGCACAAATGAGCAGAAATGGAGAAATGAAGCTTTCCTGGTCCAACTAGGAAACCCTGTCCAGAAAAGGAAAGCTTGCCAAAACAAGACTCTTGAGCCAACCAAGAATGGAGACCGAATTAATGAAGTGACATGGCATGAGAGAAGCTTCTTGAAGACTCTAGATGATGACATGGCATAAAGGTGGCGCATGGAGGCCCAAAAACTCTCAAGAATGAAGTGGATTTTCGGCAATTGGATTAAAGGCCCATAAAAGCCCATGGAATTAGGGTTGTGACGCAAAGAGTAAACCTAGGAAGTTGTTGCCGTAAAATCCTAAGAGATAAACAAGGAAGTTGGCGTGAAAATCAGAAATTAAAAGAAGATTTCGGTGGAGATTTTCTAGGGCTATTTTTATGGAGAGAAAATATATTTGGAGACCTACCTAGAGAGTTTGCCGTGAAAATATGAGGAAGGAGAGAGATTTGCCGTGTGAATCAAAGAAAAAACCCTAGAGATTCGGCAAGAGATATTCAAGGGAGAAATAAAAGGAAAGAGAAAAAGGTGGAGACCAAGAAAAGCTCAAAAGAAGTCTAGATACATTCCTATATTCCCTAAAGGAATTTTGGCCGAATTTAAAGTATAAAATCAGAATATTATCAGGGAATTTCGGCCAAGATTATTAGGGAATTAAATGGAATTTTGTGATTGGTTGAACCACCTCATAGGGCTTATTTGGCAAGATATTATTGGAGGAATTATTAATTCCATGAGGTTTACACGGCTTGGAGAGCAAGGAGGCCGTCCCCTATATACTCCTTCTTCTAGACGTCAAGGGTTCCAATCTTTACAATTTACACTTTAGAAAAAAATCAGAAAATCTCTTGTGCCGTGAGGTTTTCGAGGTTTTCCTCTCCTTCCTCCATCCTCTAGAGCAAGCCACGAGTTCAAGCAAGGCCAAGGGAGAAGAAGAGTTGCCATGAGCATCATCATATATCACCATCCTTGAAGCTTGCTTTCGAGATTCAAGAGACCACATCCTCAATTCGTTCATCTCACCTCCATCTCACGGTGTAATCCGATTCTCCTTTGTAACCTTTGCTTTGATTTCGTTGGTTTTGTTCTAGTTGACATATATGTATGAACAATTATTAATTTCTGGAATTTTTATGATTAATTGAGAATTTTCAGATTCATTATTGTTCTTCAAGAGTTGCTTATGTGGGTTTGTTTAATTAAATTTGCGTTATAGATATCCTTTGTGTATTAATCTTATTTGGGTCGACACTTATAGGGTTTATGCATAATTGTTGCTAGGTTTAAGAACATGAAATCGACTTTTCGTTTTGTGTAAACTTGAATCAAAGTAGTAAAGGTTTTGTACAAAGATCGAATTTAATTAACGAGGATTGCAATTAGGTGGACTTTTTCATACTAAGTTGCACACTTGAGTTGATAGCCTTTCTAGGTGTTTATTGCGTTGAACATGTTATGATTGACTAGCTTTCTAGGGCTTGAATACATGTTTGATTGGATTAGTCTTTGTGCTTTCACTTAGATTAATTAGCGTTGAAAAGTAAAATATGGGAAATTGTTTGCTTTTAACATTTCACATGATCAACTCATTTCTCATGACTTAGATGAACAATATTAGGGTTTGAATCGAATTTAATCATATGTTTCGGTTTTTGATCCTTGTTTCTCTCATTCCATCTTTGTATTTATGTTTTTACATTTTAATTGTTTTCTTTACTTAATTTATTTTCGAAAACCCAAAAACAAAATCCCCCCTTTTTCATGTAAAATGTTTATAGTTGTGAATATATTTGTGAATATTATACTTTGTTTTAATTTTAATTGTTTAATTGTTTGACAATGACAGGTGTACCCTCAATCCCCGGAATAGAACGATCCCTATTTGCTTATATTACTAACGATATTTTCAGGGTTAAATTATGCGCTTGCTTTTAGCGCATCAGAATCTCACAAGAACAACGCATTGAAAGGTTTAGAAGTCATTTTCCTAAACCCTAAGCAAATCCTAAACCCAAGAAGCAAGAAGTTTGGAAAATCACTCAAATTGAAACAAAGTGATCAAACTGTTTGAAAAAGTAACTAAGGCTTTGAATCTCACAAGAACAACGCATTGAAAGGTTTAGATGCCATTTCCCAAAACCCTAAGCAAATCCTAAACCCTAGAAGCAAGAAGTTTGAAAAATCACTGTTCTTAGACTCAAATTGAAACAAAGTGGTCAAATTGTTTGAAAAAGTAACTAGGGCTTTGAATCTCACAAGAACAACGCATTGAAAGGTTTAGAAGCCATTTCCCTAAAGCCTAAGCAAATCCTAAACCCTAGAACCAAGAAGTTTGGAAACTCACTGTTCATAGACTCAAATTGAAACAAAGTGATCAAATTGTTTGAAAAAGTAACTAGGGCTTTGAATTTCACAAGAACAATGCATTGAAAGGTTTAGAAACCATTTCCCTAAACCCTAAGCAAATCCTAAACCCTAGAAGCAAGAAGTTTGGAAAATCACTATTCATAGACTCAAATTGAAACAAAGTGATCTAATTGTTTGAAAAACTCTCTAGGGCTTTGAATCTCACAAGAACAACGCATTGAAAGGTTTAGAAGCCATTTCCCTAAACCCTTAGCAAATCCTAAACCCTAGAAGCAAGAATTATGGAAAATCACTGTTTATAGACTCAAATTGAAACAAAGTGATCAAATTGTTTGAAAAAATAACTACGGCTTCGAATTTCACAAGAACAACGCATTGAAAGGTTCAGAAGCCTTTTCCCTAAACCCTAGAAGCAAGAAGTTTTGAAAATCACTGTTCATAGACTCAAATTGAAACAAAGTGATCAAATTATTTGAAAAAGTAACTAGGCATTTTAATCTGATAGGGCTTTGAATCTATTTTTCATTTTTAGAAAGTTTCCCATTTTCAGTTTAGGAAAGTTGCCCTTTTTCATTTTAGGAAAGTTTCTATTTTTCACTAACAGTTTCTATTTTCAGGTCCTTGTCACAAATGAGTGAAATGAGCTCACAAATGGAGAGAGAAGCTAGCCAACGTTGGAGGGAGACAAGATGAAGTACAAAGGGAAGCACAAATGAGCATAAATGGAGAAATGAAGCTTTCCTGGTCCTACTAGGAAACCCTGTCCAGAAAAGGAAAGCTTGCCAAAACAAGACTCTTGAGCCAACCAAGAATGGAGACCGAATTAATGAAGTGACATGGCATGAGAGAAGCTTCTTGAAGACTCTAGATGATGACATGGCATAAAGGTGGCGCATGGAGGCCCAAAAACTCTCAAGAATGAAGTGGATTTTCGGCAATTGGATTAAAGGCCCATAAAAGCCCATGGAATTAGGGTTGTGACGCAAAGAGTAAACCTAGGAAGTTGTTGCCGTAAAATCCTAAGAGATAAACAAGGAAGTTGGCGTGAAAATCAGAAATTAAAAGAAGATTTCGGTGGAGATTTTCTAGGGCTATTTTTATGGAGAGAAAATATATTTGGAGACCTACCTAGAGAGTTTGCCGTGAAAATATAAGGAAGGAGAGAGATTTGCCGTGTGAATCAAAAGAAAACCCTTTCTCATGATCAACTCCTTTCTCATGACTTAGATGAACAATATTAGGGTTTGAATCGAATTTAATCATATGTTTCGGTTTTTGATCCTTGTTTCTCTCATTCCACCTTTGTATTTATGTTTTACATTTTAATTGTTTTCTTTACTTAATTTATTTTCGAAAACCCAAAAACAAAATCCCCCCTTTTTCGTGTAAAATGTTTATAGTTGTGAATATATTTGTGAATATTATACTTTGTTTTAATTTTAATTGTTTAATTGTTTGACAATGACAGGTGTACCCTCAATCCCCGGAATAGAACGATCCCTATTTGCTTATACTACTAACGATATTTTCAGGATTAAATTATGCGCTTGCTTTTAGCGCATCAGAATCTCACAAGAACAACGCATTGAAAGGTTTAGAAGTCATTTCCCTAAACCCTAAGCAAATCCTAAACCCAAGAAGCAAGAAGTTTGGAAAATCACTCACATTGAAACAAAGTGATCAAATTGTTTGAAAAAGTAACTAAGGCTTTGAATCTCACAAGAACAACGCATTGAAAGGTTTAGATGCCATTTCCCAAAACCCTAAGCAAATCCTAAACCCTAGAAGCAAGAAGTTTGAAAAATCACTGTTCTTAGACTCAAATTGAAACAAAGTGATCAAATTGTTTGAAAAAGTAACTAGGGCTTTGAATCTCACAAGAACAACGCATTGAAAGATTTAGAAGCCATTTCCCTAAACCCTAAGCAAATCCTAAACCCTAGAACCAAGAAGTTTGGAAACTCACTGTTCATAGACTCAAATTGAAACAAAGTGATCAAATTGTTTGAAAAAGTAACTAGGGCTTTGAATTTCACAAGAACAATGCATTGAAAGGTTTAGAAGCCATTTCCCTAAACCCTAAGCAAATCCTAAACCATAGAACCAAGAAGTTTGGAAACTCAGTGTTCATAGACTCAAATTGAAACAAAGTGATCAAATTGTTTGAAAAAGTAACTAGGGCTTTGAATTTCACAAGAACAATGCATTGAAAGGTTTAGAAACCATTTCCCAAAACCCTAAGCAAATCCTAAACAATAGAAGCAAGAAGTTTGGAAAATCACTATTCATAGACTCAAATTGAAACAAAGTGATCAAATTGTTTGAAAAACTCTCTAGGGCTTTGAATCTCACAAGAACAATGCATTGAAAGGTTTAGAAGCCATTTCCCTAAACCATAGAAGCAAGAAGTTTTGAAAATCACTGTTCGTAGACTCAAATTGAAACAAAGTGATCAAATTATTTGAAAAACTAACAAGGGCTTTGAATCTCACAAGAACAACGCATTGAAATGTTTAGAAGTCATTTCCCCAAACCCTAAGCAAATCCTAAACCCTAGAAGCAAGAAGTTTTGAATATCACTCAAATTGAAACAAAGTGATCAAATTATTTGAAAAACTAACAAGGGCTTTGAATCTCACAAGAACAACGCAAAACAAAGTGATCAAATTATTTGAAAAACTAACAAGGGCTTTGAATCTCACAAGAACAACGCATTGAAAGGTTTAGAAGTCATTTCCCTAAACCCTAAGCAAATCCTAAACCCTAGAAGCAAGATGTTTTGAAAATCACTCAAATTGAAACAAAGTGATCAAATTGTTTGAAAAAGTAACTAGGGCTTTGAATCTCACAAGAACAACGCATTGAAAGGTTTAGAAGCCATTTCCCTAAACCCTAAGCAAATCCAAAACCCTAGAAGCAAGAAGTTTGGAAAATCATTGTCCTTAGACTCAAATTGAAACAAAGTGATCAAATTGTTTGAAAAAGTAACTAGGGCTTTGAATTTCACAAGAACAACGCATTGAAAGGTTTAGAAGCCATTTCCCTAAATCCTAGAAGCAAGAAGTTTGGAAAATCACTGTTCATAGACTCAAATTGAAACAAAATGATCAAATTGTTTGAAAAAGTAACTAGGGCTTTGAATCTCACAAGAACAACGCATTGAAAGGTTAAGAAGCCATTTCCCTAAATCCTAGAAGCAAGAAGTTTTGAAAATCACTGTTCATAGACTCAAATTGAAACAAAGTGATCAAATTATTTGAAAAAGTAACTAGGGCATTGAATCTCACAAGAACAGCACATTGAAAGGTTTAGAAGTCATTTCCCTAAACGCTAAGCAATTCCTAAACCCTAGAAGCAAGAAGTTTGGAAAATCACTGTTCATAGACTCAAATTGAAACAAAGTGATCAAATTGTTTGAAAAAGTAACTAGGGCTTTGAATCTCACAAGAACAACGCATTGAAAGGTTTAGAAGCCATTTCCCTAAACCCTAAGCAAATCCAAAACCCTAGAAGCAAGAAGTTTGGAAAATCACTGTCCTTAGACTCAAATTGAAACAAAGTGATCAAATTGTTTGAAAAAGTAACTAGGGCTTTGAATTTCACAAGAACAACGCATTGAAAGGTTTAGAAGCCATTTCCCTAAATCCTAGAAGCAAGAAGTTTTGAAAATCACTGTTCATAGACTCAAATTGAAACAAAATGATCAAATTGTTTGAAAAAGTAACTAGGGCTTTGAATCTCACAAGAACAACGCATTGAAAGGTTAAGAAGCCATTTCCCTAAATCCTAGAAGCAAGAGTTTTGAAAATTTCATAGACTCAAATTGAAACAAAATGATCAAATTGTTTGAAAAAGTAACTAGGGCTTTGAATCTCACAAGAACAACGCATTGAAAGGTTAAGAAGCCATTTCCCTAAATCCTAGAAGCAAGAAGTTTTGAAAATCACTGTTCAAAGACTCAAATTGAAACAAAGTGATCAAATTATTTGAAAAAGTAACTAGGGCTTTGAATCTCACAAGAACAGCGCATTGAAAGGTTTAGAAGTCATTTCCCTAAACGCTATGCAAATCCTAAACCCTAGAAGCAAGAAGTTTGGAAAATCACTGTTCATAGACTCAAATTGAAACAAAGTGATCAAATTGTTTGAAAAAGTAACTAGGGCTTTGAATCTCACAAGAACAACGCATTGAATGGTTTAGAAGCCATTTCCCAAAACCCTAAACAAATCCGAAACCCTAGAAGTAAGAAGTTTGGAAAATCACAGTTCTTAGACTCAAATTGAAACAAAGTGATCAAATTGTTTGAAAAAGTAACTAGGGCTTTGAATATCACAAGAACAACGCATTGAAAGGTTTAGAAGCCATTTCCCTAAACCCTAAGCCAATCCTAAACCCTAGAAGCAAGTAGTTTGGAAAATCACTGTTCTTAGACTCAAATTGAAACAAAGTGATCAAATTGTTTGAAAAAGTAACTAGGGCTTTGAATCTCACAAGCACACCGCATTGAAAGGTTTATAAGCCATTTCCCTAAACCCTAGAAGCAAGAAGTTTTGAAAATCACTGTTTATAGACTCAAATTGAAACAAAGTGATCAAATTATTTGGAAAAGTAACTAGGGCTTTGAATCTCACAAGAACAACGCATTGAAAGGTTTAGAAGTCATTTCCCTAAACCCTAAGCAAATCCTAAACCCAAGAAGCAAGAAGTTTGGAAAATCACTCAAATTGAAACAAAGTGATCTAATTGTTTGAAAAAGTAACTAGGGCTTTGAATCTCACAAGAACAACGCATTGAAAGGTTTAGATGCCGTTTCCCAAAACCCCAAGCAAATCCTAAACCCTAGAAGCAATAAGTTTGGAAAATCACTGTTCTTAGACTCAAATTGAAACAAAGTGATCAAATTGTTTGAAAAAGTAACTAGGGCTTTGAATCTCCCAAGAACAACGCATTGAAAGGTTTAGAAGCCATTTCCCAAAACCCTAAGCAAATCCTAAACCCTAGAAGCCAGAAGTTTGGAAAATCACTGTTCTTAGACTCAAATTGAAACAAAGTGATCAAATTGTTTGAAAAAGTAACTAGGGCTCTGAATCTCACAAGAACAACGCATTGAAAGGTTAAGAAGCCATTTCCCTAAACCCTAGAAGCAAGAAGTTTTGAAAATCACAGTTCATAGACTCAAATTGAAAAAAATTGATCAAATTGTTTGAAAAAGTAACTAGGGCTTTGAATTTCACAAGAACAATGCATTGAAAGGTTTAGAAACAATTTCCCTAAACCCTAAGCAAATCCTAAACCCTAGAAGCAAGAAGTTTGGAAAATCACTATTCATAGACTCAAATTGAAACAAAGTGATCAAATTGTTTGAAAAGTAACTAGGGCTTTGAATTTCACAAGAACAACGCATTGAAAGGTTTAGAAGACATTTCCCTAAACCCTAAGCAAATCCTAAACCCTAGAAGCAAGAAGTTTGGAAAATCACTGTCCTTAGACTCAAATTGAAATAAAGTGATCAAATTGTTTGAAAAAGTAACTAGAGCTTTAAATCTCACAAGAACAACGCATTGAAAGGTTTAGAAGCCATTTCCCTAAACATTAAGCAAATCCTAAACCCTAGAAGCAAGAAGTAAAGAGAATCACTGTTCATAGACTCAAATTGAAACAAAGTGATCAAATTGTTTGAAAAAGTAACTAGGTCTTTGAATCTCACAAGAACAACGCATTGAAAGGTTAAGAAGCCATTTCCCTAAACCCTAGAAGCAAGAAGTTTTGAAAATCACTGTTCATCGACTCAAATTGAAACAAAGTGATCAAATTATTTGAAAAAGTAACTAGGGCTTTGAATCTCACAAGAACAACGCATTGAAAGGTTTAGAAGTCATTTCCCTAAACCCTAAGCAAATACTAAACCCTCGAAGCAAGAAGTTTGGAAAATCACTGTTCGTAGACTCAAATTGAAATAAAGTGATCAAATTGTTTGAAAAAGTGACTTGGGCTTTGAATCTCACAAGAACAACGCATTGAAAGGTTTTGAAGCCATTTCCCAAAACCCTAAGCAAATCCTAAACCCTAGAAGCAAGAAGTTTGGAGAATCACTGTTCTTAGACTCAAATTGAAACAAAGTGATTAAATTGTTTGAAAAAGTAACTTGGGCTTTGAATCTCACAAGTACAACGCATTGAAAGGTTTAGAAGCCATTTCCCAAAACCCTAAGCAAATGCTAAACCCTAGAAGCAAGAAGTTTGGAAAATCACTGTTCTTAGACTGATAGGAGCATTTTAATGCTATGTTTTAATAATTGTTTCCTCATATTTTACTTAGTTATTTCCTTAAATAAATAAATTTTAATTTAATTTTTATTTTCTAGGTACATTGGAATAAATGGAGATGAAATGAACTGAAATGAAGAAATGGAGTTTTCTTTGTCCAACTAGGAATCCCAGTCAACGCAGGAATCCTGATGAGGCTAGGAAACCTGTTTTGGACAAACGCCAAATTTTTCTATAATGGGCCTTCAATTCAAAGTAAACTCCAAACTTATCAAGTATGGGGGACTAAAATCCATAGACATTTTTTTTTTTTTTTTTTTCTAGCCGTGTAAAATTTTTTTCTTTTCATTTCTTTTTCACGGCTCCACATATATTTTTCCATGGACAAGTCTACCCCCGCACTTGAACTTTCACCTATTCTCAATCTTCATTCTCAGTGCCAAATCCTTAAGTAAAGTCCCAAAAGATAGCTCCACTAAGTTTTGAGAACAAAGGGTAAGAGTGTAGCTATACTAAGGTTCAGGGTTAAGGATTTTAAGGGTGATGAAAGAAAAGGCTTAATGTAGGCTCAAAAGGGTTTATCTAGGGGAGTCCCATGACAGGCACAATTAAGGACACAGGTTTATATGGCAATGGTGGTAATTCCTAGGTTGCCTCTATCCCTTCCAGAATCAGGGCCATGTATTGATATAACGGCTCAACAAGCATAAGAGTGAATTCTAGCATTCTCTAGTCCATCAAACTTAATCTATGGCAAGCAGTCAATCAAGATGAAAGAATAATGAGATCATCAAAACATCGCCAAGAAATTAAGAATATATTTTTCATTTCACTCCAAGAAAAAGGGACATGGGCTCAAATATCTCACATGGGTTTTCATGAATCAAAACTCATCCTAACATGCTCATATTCTGTACCAAGGTCACGAAATCCATATCCACTACAAGGCACATATTTTTCATATATCTCAATTAACCAAAGAATACCATTTTAAAAATCATCTCAATTTTTGTGATCCTCTTTTAATCATGATTTCAGAGATATAGAATCATCCTAGACAGTTGAAAGGGCATCCTAAGACTCAAAACAAAAACAAAAGCAACGAAAATTTTTAAATTTTTGACATTTTTCATTTTTTTTTTTTTTTTGTATTTTTCAATATATGACTCAAGATAAAAGTATAAATCCCTTCCCCCAAACTTAAATATTGCATTGTCCTCAATGTAATTGATGCGGCTGAAATAGCCTCACAATTTAACCCTGCAAAATGTAGTTGTCAGTATAGGATAAGCAGGGATCGTTCAGTCCGGGGATTGTAGGGTACACCTACACAAAAATGTCAATTAACAAATAAAAGAATAAAATGGGGGATTTTGAAATTTGGGTTCTAATCTACTTAAAATAAAAACAAAACAAATAAAATTATCTACAATGATCGACTTCCGTAACCTAGACCACTACCACTTGGAAATTACTAAGTGTAAAAACAGAAAATCCATTTCAACATGCTACAAAAATGTGCCCACCTAAATGCCTCAGCGGATCAATCCATTTATCTGATTCGTTCTAATGTAGGCTTAGATCGGAAAAGTCCTTACCAAGCCTAATACTACTAAGTTTTGAAAACACTCAGCGTAATTCTCTTAACTAGTAGTATTATCTAACCCTCGAATCAACTCACACGTGCAAATTAACCATTAGACATAGAATTTAACACGTAATTTCCAGAATCATTTAATCATTAAAGCGTGATTTTTACCACCCGTTAGAACTAATTGCTACTTGTTTAACTCAGCGCCTTAACAAATAACAATTACTCTTGGCAAATTAAGCAAACACACAAGAACTCTCACCGTTATTCTAGCATGCAAACTTATGAACCTAACTCTGAAAATTACCTAAACACGTAAAAGGGCACAAGATTGTAACATGCATCATAAAAGAATTCTCGAAATTAACTCAATAATAAACTGAAAATCTCAAAAATATTAATAAAAATATTCTGAAAATTTGATGTCTCCAATTACACAACTCACAAATTGAAACACACAAAACCGTAACAAAAATTATAAGTAGAGTCATAGTTACACTTTGAAGCTTTCCTCAGCGGCTTAGCAACAAGGTGATGAACTTGTCTCTGCTATGGTGGTGGAGCGTCCTTGACTCAGCGCCTAAGAGCTTTGTAGATTGATGAATGGATGGTGTCACGGTCTTGTAGGAGATGGAGGTTTGAGGAGTGAATTGGGCAGAGTCTCGGAAAAGTTTTTGGCCAGGAAGTGATCTTGGCTGGGAAGTGATGCAAATTCAGTTCTGGACATTGCCTATTTATAGGGGAGCATTGGTTGGTTTTCCCAACTGAAACGTCTCCTTTATGGCCTTAACTCCTCTCATAATGGGGAAATTCCTTTAATTTCCAAGCTGAAACGTTTTTCTCTTATTTATTTTTCAGCTGAAACATCTTTCTCTTTTATTCCTCAACTGAAAAACGTCTTTCTCCTTTATTCTTCAGCTGAAAACTTCTTTTCTCCTTTATTTATTTTCCAGCTGAAACTTCTTTTCTCCTTTATTTCCCTTCTTCATTGCTTGGTCAAATATCTTAATGCTTTATTTTATGACTCCATCATTGCTGTTTCCAAGAGTTCCACCAGGCAATGTTTCCTACAACAAGCAGGAGAATATCAGAATTTTCTAGAGAAAATAAAGGGAATTAAAATGTTAAAGACCGCAAAAACAGTTGACAGTTAGGAATCCTGATCCAGCTAGGATTTTTCATGAATTTTACTTTTTTCGCCTATTTCACTCCAAACACTCAACAAGACTCTGAAAACGACTCACTGACTCAAAACACGAAACTTAAGGGAGAAACAATGCTAAAATGGGGCACATATTCAATAATATTGTCACACTTTTTGGTCCTATCAGTAATCAAGAATAAGCATGCAATGAAACACTTAAGCATATAGGGATGAAATTTACGAAAATAAATCCTAAAACAAGGAAAAATTGGAGAAGTAAAAGGGAAAGAGAAAGCAAATCTGCGTTGACGACTCCTCCACAGCTACTTCTGAATTGGGTTGTCTCCCAAGCATGATGTCGCTTTGGGAAGCGACCAATTTAACCCTGAAATGTCATTAGTAGCATATAATAAGTAGGGATTGTTCTAATCCGGGGATTGAGGGTACACCTGTCATTGTCAAACAATTAAACAATTAAAATTAAAACAAAGTATAATATTTACTGTTCACCTCTTTATTTGCACAGCTCCATGGGAAAACACATTAGTAATAGTGAAAGGCCCAATCCAACGAGAACGAAGCTTACCTGGGAAGAGTTTTAGACGAGAATGGAAAAGTAGAACTTCTTGGCCCACCACAAAAGTCTTTCCACAAATCATCTAATCATGGAAGGCCTTTGTCTTTTCCTTGTAGATCATTGCTGATAGGAGCATTTTAATGCGACGTTTTAACTGCATTTCCCTACATTTTCTGCGTTATTTCCTTAATAAAACCCTGTTTAGGAAAGTTTCCATTCTTTGAATGGGAAAGTTCCTATTTGTAGAAAGTTTCCATTTCTGTAGTTTCTATTTTTCATTTTTAGAAAGTTTCCCATTTTCAGTTTAGGAAAGTTGCCCTTTTTCATTTTAGGAAAGTTTCTATTTTTCACCAACAGTTTCTATTTTCAGGTCCTTGTCACAAATGAGCTGAAATGAGCTCACAAATGGAGAGAGAAGCTAGCCAACGTTGGAGGGAGACAAGATGAAGTACAAAGGGAAGCACAAATGAGAAGAAATGAGAAATGAAGCTTTCCTGGTCCAACCAGGAAACCCTGTCCAAAAAAGGAAAGCTTGCCAAAACAAGACTCTTGAGCCAACCATGAATGGAGATCGAATTAATGAAGTGACATGGCATGAGAGAAGCTTCTTGAAGACTCTAGATGATGACATGGCATAAAGGTGGCGCATGGAGGCCCAAGAACTCTCAAGAATGAAGTGGATTTTCGGCAATTGGATTAAAAGCCCACAAAGCCCATGGAATTAGGGTTTTTAACGCATGATTAAACCCTAGGGAGAGTTTGCCGTCCAAAGCAAGGAGAGAAACAAGGAAAATGACGTGGAAAATCAGGATTTCGGTTGAGATTTTCTAGGGTAATTTTTATGGAAAGAAAATATACTTGGAGACTTACCCTATAGAGTTTGCCGTCCAATGCCAAGAGAAAAACAAGGGAATTAAAAGAAAACCCTAGAGAATTCGGCAAGAGATATTCAAGGGAGAAATACAAGGAAAGAGAAAAAGGTGGAGACCAAGAAAAGCTCAAAAGAAGTCTAGATACATTCCTATATTCCCTAAAGGAATTTTGGCCAAATTTAAAGTATAAAATCAGAATATATCCATGGAATTTCGGCAAGATTATTTAGGGAATTAAATTGGATTTATATGATTGGTTGGACCACCTCATAGGGCTTATGTGGCAAGCTATCATTGGAGGAAACTATGTGGCATTTTCAGATTAATTCCATGGAAAATAAAGAAGAAATATACGGCTTGGAGAGCAAGGAGGCCGTGCTCCTATATATACTCTCTTATATGTGACGTTGAAGGACCTTAGACTCTCTAGAAAACTTTAGAAAAAAAATCAGAAATTTTACTCTTGTTGCCGTGAGGTTTTCCTCTCCTATCTCCATCCTCTAGAGCAAGCCACGAGTTCAAGCAAGGCCAAGGGAGAAGAAGAATTGCCGTGAGCATCATCATCCACCACCATCTTGAAGCTTGCTTTCGAGATTCAAGAGACCACATCAATTCGTTCATCTCTCTTCATCCATGGTGTAATCCGATTCTCCTTTGTAACCTTTGCTTTGATTTCGTTGGTTTTGCTTTAGTTGACATATATGTTGAACAATTGTTAATTTCTGGAATTTTTATGATTAATTGAGAATTTTCAGATTCATATTATTGTTCTTCAAGAGTTGCTTATGTGGGTTTGTTTAATTAAATTTGCGTTATAGATATCCTTTGTGTTATTAATCTTATTTGGGTCGACACTTATAGGATTTATGCATGATTGTTGCTAGGTTTAAGAACATGAAATCGACTTTTCGTTTGTGTGTAAACTTGAATCAAAGTAGTAAAGGTTTTGTACAAAGATCGAATTTAATTAACGAGGATTGCAATTAGGTGGACTTTTCCATACTAAGTTGTACACTTGAGTTGATAGCCTTTCTCTATGTGTAATGCGTTGAACATGTTATGATTGACTAGCTTTCTAGGGCTTGAATGCATGTTTGATAGGATTAATCTAGGTGCTTTCGCTTAGGTTAATTAGCATTGAAAAGTAAAATATGGGAAATTGTTTGCTTTGAACGTTTCACATGATCAACTCCTTTCTCATGACTTAGATGAACAATATTAGGGTTTGAATCAATTTTAATCATATGTTTCGGTTTTGATCTTTGCTTCTCTCATTCCATCTTTGTATTTATGTTTTTGCATTTTAATTGTTTTGTTTACTTAATTTATTTTCGAAAACCAAAAACAAAATCCCCCCTTTTTCGTAAATAATGTTTATACTGTGAATATTTTGTGAATATTATACTTTGTTTTAAATTTAATTGTTTGTTTGTCCTACATGACAGGTGTACCCTCAATCCCCGGAATAGAACGATCTCCCTATTATTATATACTACTAATGACATTTCAGGGTTAAATTATGCGCTCGCTTCGAGAAGCGACATCAATTTTTGGCGCCGTTGCCGGGGATTGAAAAATCACTTGTTATATGTGAATATTTGTTTTGTTTATATGTTGTTCGAAAAAAAAAAAAAAAATATTTACTTGTTAATTGTTTGTAATTCTCTTAATTGTTAGTTAATTATAATTAGTTAATTAATTACTTAGGTTGTTATTTATATTATTGAATACGAATTTTAATTGTGAGTTGTAAATTAAAGAGGAATAGGTGAAGTCGTGTTTATTAATATTGGCCTAAACCCCTTATTGGTACCTAGTCAGGTCCCTTAAGGTTGAGGGCGGCCTTTATTAACATTCATTGAACTGTCTTCACACTTAGGACCTTTTTCATCCAAGTAAGTATAGCCTATGTGGGATGGTGTCTAGGAAGGGGACAACGATCATGACGGTTTTTGAATCCAGAAGTGCTTACAAATGGGCTTAGCTCATGCCAAAATGGATTTTGTCTCTCGTGTTCGTCCTCCCCTACCTGGCCATTTCAGTAAGGTTGCCCAAAGGATGTAGGAGGACTTTGTGTCTAGACGACTATACTTGGGCCGCACGTCCACTTGATTTACCGCTTGGAATTGAATTTGAATCATGATATTTATAACAAACGAAAATGTTGTGATTCACTAAGGTATATTGGATTAAACATAGTCTTGAAAAGGGTAGCTGTTTCAGTCCCATTGCACATCGAGACTCCCTGTTCCCGTACCTAAGTGTTGAAAATAATTGTACAGAAAGAAAGAATGGAATATTTGTAAGTATTTTCGTAAAAAAAAAAAAAAAAAAAAAGTGTATAAAATGTGACGTTTTGTTTAGTTGTTTGAAAGTTTTGTATAAATGTGTCTAATCTTGTTAAACAAAAGAAATGTAAAGAATTAATTATAAATGTCGTTAAATTTCTTGATTTTTAAGTGTGTAAAATCGTAGAGTAGATAAGGGCCCTTTTGTTAATATTGGCCTTAACCCTTCATTAGTGCCTTTCTAAGGTCCTATGAGGTTGAGGGCGGCTTTTATTAGCATTTGGAGAACTGTCTAATACATGGGTTCTCTCCAAGCTGAGTAAGGGGCATATAGGTGGTGTCTTAGGTTGAGACCCTGGGTGATGGGTTCAATTGGATCTCAGAGATACTATAGACTGTGCCTAAACCACAATGTGGGAGTAGCCAATAGGGGCCTAAACCTCAATGAGGGAGTAGCCTCCGTAGTGTCACCAAAATGAGTCCTCCCTCTCACTTACCTCTTAATCTGGCCATCTAGCCTTCTGAAACAAAGGGAAGCAACTTATGTCTAGGCGACTATCCCTAGATCGTATCTCACCAATAGTAGTGGTTTCTATTGGGCTCGACTTACAACTTGTAATAAATTGAGATATAAACTTTATTTGTAAAAATAATAATACACTTGAACATAACCTCCACTTGTAAATTGTGTTGTTTTGTACATTTTATACTTGTATAAACGTCTTACGTGGTATATTTGTGAAGATTGTGGATAGTTTGTAATTTATACTTCTCTTTATACTTGTAAATTTGTGAATAGTAAATCGTGAATAGTGACATTTTGTACTTGTGTCTCTGTGTAAAATTATGTACATTATACTTGTCTTAAAAAAAAAAGTGAATAGTGAACAGTGACTTTTTTTTGTATAAATCATTAATTTGTATTTCTTTTATTGTATAGTCACTAACTTTATTTAGTGGAGGTCTGTCTGGCTGAAAGACGGTAAATTCAAGCGCTGCTTGGGAGGCAACCCTTCGTTGTGAAGGAGTCACACACG
The DNA here is from genome assembly GCA_024704745.1 of Rosa lucieae. Taxonomy (NCBI): domain Eukaryota; kingdom Viridiplantae; phylum Streptophyta; class Magnoliopsida; order Rosales; family Rosaceae; genus Rosa; species Rosa lucieae. Next base: position 24,708 of record JANPXK010000096.1, read on the forward strand.
CAGATTTGATTTATCCTTCCCTATTTCTCTCTCTTTTCATCTTTCTTTTGTGTTTAGTAGTTATTTTTGTAAATTCCATCCCTATATGCTTACTTGTTTCATTGCATGCTTATGATTGATTACATTGAGGACAATGCAATATTTAAGTGTGGGGGAAGGGATTTACAACTTTTATCGAGTCATATATTGAAAAATACAAAAAAAATCGAAAAATGTCAAAATTTTAAAAAAATTTCGTTGCTTTTGTTTTTGTTTTGAGTCTTAGGATGCCCTTTCAACTGTTTAGGATGATTATATATCTCTGAAATCATAATTAAAAGAGGATCACAAGATTGAGATGATTTTTAAACATGGTATTCTTTGGTTAATTGAGATATATGAAAAATGCATGCATGTGTAGTGGATATGGATCTCGTAACCTTGGTACAGAATATGAGCATGCTAAGATGAGTTTTGATTCATAAAGCCCATGTGAGATAATTGAGCCATGTCCCTTTTTCTTGGAGTGAAATGAAAATATACTCTTATTTTCTTGGCGATGTTTTGATGATCTCATACTTGCCATAGATTAAGTTTGATGGACTAGAGAATGCTAGAATTCGCTCTTGTGCTTGTTGAGACGTTGTATCAATACATGGCCCTGATTCTGGAAGGGATAGAGGCACCCTAGGAATTACCACCATAGCCATATAAACCTGTGTCCTCAATTGTGCCCGTCGTGGGACCCCCCTAGTTTAACCGTTTCGAGCCTACATTGAGCCTTTTCATTCATCACCCTTAAAAATCCTTAACCCATGAAGCTTAGTATAGTTACAACCCTACCCTTTGTTCTAAGAACTTAGTGGAGCTATCTTTTGAGACATACTACGTGGGTTTGGTGCTAAGGATGAAAATTGAGGAGAGGTGAAAGTTCAAGTGTGGGGGTAGACTTATCCATAGAGAAAAAAATATGTGAAAGCCGTGAAAAATGAAAGAAAATAAAAAATGTGTACGGCTAAAAAGAAAGAAAAATGTATGTTTATGGATTTTAGTCCCCCATACTTAGTGATTTTGGAGTTTACTTTGAACTGAAGGCCCACTACAGACAAATTTGGCCTTTGTCCATTCCTGACAGGACCCGCCCCGAATTTCACCCTGAAATCCGAGGTGGCCCTGTGGGGCCCACCTTAGGGATAACTCTACCAAAAATTCGGTAGAGTCACCTCTAAAATGGACTACCCAAAACCTGTAAAACACACAAAACACTTCAAGCAAACCAACCTTATACTCCTAGAGCCACCCTGCTCCCAATTACCAACAACTCCACTTTCACAAAACACAAAACTCAAAAATACTAATCCCAAAGAGTTAGCAGAGCAATACTACTACACACAGGGATATAACAGAAGAGTAAAGGATCAAGTGATCCTACACTGCGGAAGTAGTGACAACTATGCCTCAAATGTCATGTACGCCCGACCTCCACTAATTCGCCTGCAAACTGGGCATTAGAAACCGAAAGGCCCAGGGGAAAGTAGACGAAAAACGTTAGCGTGAGTGGACAAAAATAAACAATTTAAAGGAAAAAGGATTTCATACTTTCCCACATTTATTCTCTTTAATAACCGATGCATGCAACAATTAGAAAAATACATTTAGCTTTAACTCCAAGAATTTCAAAACGATAAATCGACTAGCCTCGCTAGTCACCACATTCGAAAACTATATCGTAAAACCGAAAATCTCATTTCTCAAAATAAGACCAGCCCCGCTGGCTACAGTGAAAATCGGACTAGCCCCGCTAGTCAGCAACGATAAAATATGGGGAAGAAGTTTCACCATACGAAAGAAGGGAGCCTCCCAGGCTCGGGTCGGAGTGTCCCACACTCTAGAGCATCCCATGCTCCTCTACTCACCTACGAACACATAGTAAGTAGGGAGGAGTACTAATAGGCTAGCTAGCAATAAATATATATATAACGACCCGTATGGTGGGTAAAAACTCAAAATCTCATAAATCCTAAGCTTCCCCATATCCCACGAGTAAAGAAAAACACGGGTACGATTCCCAACCGTACCCGGAAACTCAAAGAGTCGTAAAAGCCGTATAAATTAACAGCGTGTCCCACACGCTAAAGATAAATAAATCATCAATGAGGCATTCCCAATGCCAAAATCATATCAATAAATAATCAAAGAATTTATTTCAAACAAACTCCCATTTATAAATAAATTCTCAATTCGACGAATTTAAAATGTAATATAGACAGTATAAATTCCGAAAATCGTATCGAAAACCATTCGTCGAAATTAACATCAATTATTTCAAATCCGAGCATATCAACTTTATAACCAAATTCTCACCGATATAAATCATAATCACTTCATGGAAATAATATTTAGAAGTAATCCATAAGAAATCATAATTATCTTTATTGCTCGGAAAAATACGTTAATAAAATAAAAACAGCTTTAATAAATAAATGCATGCATCACTTATTTAAAACAAACGTCCACTCACAGTACTATTGGCAACCACGCAAACGAGTTCCTTCATCTAACTGTAGCTCGCGACATTGCCCTGTACACAATTATATTTCCGTAAACGGCAATCCGATAAAATAATTACGAACTTAAACGAAATCCGAAAATCCCTATCTCCAATACTTCTCAAATTCAACCCAAATCTCTTCCACAATTCTAATTCCTCAATTTACATATTCCATAATGAAAACAAGGGAAATCCGACGGCCGGATTTCCCATAATTCCACCACAAAACTCCAAACTTCGAAAATTCACAAACAATTCCAAACTCCTCCAAAATTCACCAAACTTCATATATAAGCTATGATAATTATAGAATTTAACTAGCTAAAAATTGAAATTTATAAACTACCCTAGCCGCCGCTACCGCCGCCCACAGTGGCGGCGCCGCCGCCACCATCTCCGATGGCCACCAAAATTTGGCAGTAGCACCTTCTCAACACACTGATTCAACTTCTCAACTACAACATTCACAAATAACAATTAAAAACAGCCGAAATCGATCAATGAACAAAAACCCAGAAATCCTCAAGAACCCTAGAATTTCAATTCGTCGATTCGGCATCTACACAACAAATCGTGATACAAGGCCATAGGGGAAATGATCAGTGATGAAAACCGAACCTTCGACGGCGAGATGGGGACCGGAGGTGGCCGGAATCGCCGGAAATCGTCAAAAGCTTCAAACTGCAGCCGGAGGGGATTTTGCTTCGATCCGTGGTTTTCCGGCAAATCGTAAAACCCAGGTTGCTAGGGTGCTCGGAGGGAGGAGCGCTCCTCTGGTGACCGGTGGCACGCCGGTTGGTGGCCGGAATCGCCGGAAATCGGTGGGAGCAGAAAAATCGCCGAACCGGAGAAGAGAGAGCTCGGGGGGGAGGAGAGAGAAAGAGGCAGGGTGGGTTTCCGGAAATGGAAACCTACCCGGGGTAACTTTGTATTTTTAACCAAAATTTACCATGAACAGTAACTTCACATTTTTGGCCATAACTCTCGCATACGAAGTCCGATTTTTACGCACCACATATACATGCGCTCGGTTTAACGCCCTCTACAACTTCCATGAAGAACATTTTCTCAAATTTTGACCCGAATAAAAAGTCAACTTTTAGGGCCACTAAAAGTATCGAAACAAAGTAAAAAGTGAAAGTAAAGGCCGTTTACCGTCCAAATGACTAGTAAACAGGTGAATTTAGGTTCGGGACGTTACAATCTCCCCTCCTTATAATAATTTCGTCCTCGAAATTTCCTACTGTTAAAGTAGAGGTAGCACACATGTACTAATCTGCAATGCAACATCCTCAACGAAGGTAGTACTCAGATCATAACAAAGTGGGGATGATATCGCACGATCGATATGCAAGTCTGCTCAACTCATGCAGAAACTAACTTTAGATCTAGTCCAAGAGGTAAGGGAATCGACATTTAAAAAGTAACAGTCCTCAAGCAGAAATATGACCAGTCACTGTAATCTTGAATACCGCATAAGGAATAATCGTCTCGCCCGTCAAGAAAACCAAGATGTGGAAATAACGATATAACCCACAACCAGAATGAACTTCTTTTCATAGTCCCCAAAAGACTAATCAAAACAATATCTCATCCAATGTTTCCAAAACCTTGAAGCTTGTCGACTTATCCTTGGTCAAATTTTTCTCTTACAATCACAAGTCAACTACTTGACAACCCCAAAGGTTTTCCTATAATCCCAACTACCCAAGCAAATCAAAACATGCTTATAGATCAGATAGCACATGGTATTGACATCACAAACCATTCGATCGAAATAGTAGCATTCGTAACCTCTTCAAATACGTCACACAGTGAAGATCCACCCATTTCTTCAATAATATTGTGATAATATATCAATTCCAAACTTAATCATTTCCCTTCGTACGTGCGTTCATGGGGGTAACCCAACCGCTACTATTATGCCACAAAATAGTCACTGTTAACCAACAAGTCCAAAACAATTAACTTAGCTACCCCAAAACAACACTTCCTCCTTTGCCTGTTGTGCACAGATTATTGATCAAATATCATTCACATAAAGATCCCACAATTGTCAAATATAACAAAGGTAGCTTCGAACAACCTATAAGTTCTTAATCATGTAGTTATGGGGCCACTACACTTCCGCTGCGTTACACTGATACCTGACTAAAAATCATTGGTCCAGCCTTGAATTTCTGTTCCAAGTCGACTACGAAAACTCAATTGATAGTTGCCCTGCTGGCCACACCTATAGTATCTCAAACTGGTTAACTAACATTGTCTCTTGAAAACTTCTTATAAAATAATGTGGTGGAAAACTTTTCTGACTCAAATGTGTTTCAAGGAATCTACTAATTACCAACGTCCCCAATCAAAACTGCTAAAATTCCTCACATGATAATACTTACGGTACGCAACGAGTACCCAGTCGTTCGAAATTCGGTGTAAAGCAAAACCATTACTACTCACTCTACTCCAGCCCAAAAACTCAAATCCAGGAGGAGATGCATCACTAAAATTGTTCTTAACAAAGGATACACTTCTTTAATAATCATAAGTCAGAAATCTAGTTAAATTCATGTCGTTCTCGCTGTCCTCTAATGCCACAATTGATAATTCTACTTCATATGCCAATGTAATTCTCACAACCAAAACACCACAATCTGTATTATAAGATACTTGACTGGAATTCTGATCAAACTTAAATAAAATAGCATCCCTTGTTGACTCAACAGTTTTAAAGTATAGATATGCCCTCAAGCATTACCAAAAACTCTTAGCCACTGCTAAGCAAAAATTCGTAAAAACTCTTTTGCTCAAAACAACCTGGAGAGAAAGTCGAATAATAGCCCAAATAGAAAAACTCAAAGTCACTTAATTAAACAAATAACACTTTGTGTACCACAGAAACGGAGTCTACTTCCCAAGATAGGAAAATATGATATCGAAGAGGTTCATTGTCTGATGTTACAAGAATCACTAGAAATCAGTTATGTCAAACCGCGTTGAACTTGCAAGTACTAGAATATAGCCAACTCCTTTTGTTTAACTTAAGGCCAAAACTGATAAACAACAATTGCCCTTACCAAGAAGAGGATAAGATAATCACGAATCCACTCCTCAATCGACGCTTAACTTATAAAATTTCAGCTACAACAAGAATTCCTATGACTTCCCTGTGCTAACCAAAATTGCACCAAAAACTTTCCAAATCTTCTCACCAAGAATTATTCCAATAACATAACTCAATTATAGTAGCTCAACAATTAGTACTTAAATATATATTGAACCCATGATAGAGCATAAGCCCAATCAATTCATTCCAACTCAACTCCTACTTCCTCTTCAAGTCATCTTACCTTTAGACAAGTGGTGACCGGATTTCACTCGTACCAACTTCCTATACATTTTCAATTAAGGGTCATCAAAATGGCAAAACTCGCTTAATCCCTCCAAATGAATCCATTACACATAATTGATTCAAGCAATAATCAATCCCCCAAGGTAGCTAACACAATTCACAAGATCTTTCCTTTATATAAATCATAGGACACCCGTCCAACATCTTGTAGCACACCAAGCGATATCCGGATCCGAACGTGGTCCCACCACAATAATGATACAATTTGCTCAAAGTAATCATCACTGAAGTACATCACTTAAAAGCATGCTACAATACCTTCCACCCAAAATAACAAGGTCCCGATCAAACCTTGACTTAAAATATTTCCGGAGCTAACTGAAACTTATTTCCTTAGAGTTATTACACCAACCGCTAATATCTTATCACAACCCATTCGTCCAGCAAACTTCCACTAAGAGTTTATCACAATTCAACCTTCAAGGCTCCGTGATTCAAAACTCGAATCAGATTCCGTATCACAAAGTAATTCCGTTTGAACTTCTAAGAACACCCAACTATGTCACTAACACTATTCCCCACAACCGTTTCACTCATAAATGGATAAGCAAATGAATCCATTTGAATAATCCACATACGAAGAGTTGATTCCAACTCTCCCAATTATTTTCCGACCAAAGTCGTAACTCTATTATAAAACCTTAAGCATTCTTCCGATTCTTGCACTTCAAGCACATATCAACTGTAAAAGCTCATTCTTGTTAATCTCCCTACTCGCTACCATCCAAGACTCAGGTAGACAAAACTAAAAGTCATGGTATCAAAAATCAATCTCTTTTATTCCGAGCAAAACTATGCTCATACCCCTTGGTTAGGTCAACGACCCAAAATGACAATTTCTAAAAATCTCGTCCTACTTATATCTCTCAATTACTATCATCACTTCTCACTTGCCATCATCAGTGGCCAAAGTCACTTGAAAACAAAGATTCTAGCCATAACAACCCAGAATAATTATTCAATTTTCTCTATAAATGGTTTCCAACACTGAGGTTCCCAAAGAACCACAAAAAACTTCCAATAATATTTCAAATGCTACTTAACAACCAATCACATCACAAAACATCTTTCCCGAAACTTGGTTCAAAGTCAAAACCACCATTATTACCAAGTCCATTTCTACCCACAATCCTGATTCCCGAAGCAATCATATCATCTAGAGACAGCCCAAAGCTATTGTCGCTCGTCTCAGACACTCAAACACAACTCGAACTCTGGTTTCCGCACCTTAATCCCTGCCCCAACAAACTTGTTGGCATCTAAGAAAAGACAACCACAACATTTTCCTCGAATCACATTTCGTAGCACAACTCGAAACTGTAGAGTAGTTTTACTCTACCATCACCAGGGATAGGCGCAAGATAGTTAACCAATCGAATACGCAAAGAAAGTCCTAGGAGGTCGGCGTACAAGAGGCATAGCACCAGAAGAAAACCAACTGACTTTGTACCTTACACACTTGATGAATACCACAGCACCGAAGAGTACACGATGGGGAACCGCTGCAGTCGGGCCATCACTCGAGAGGTACTGGGCAACACCAAGCATATAAGGTAACAGAATAGAAACGAGTCTACAGAACCTAACAACCTAATGCTCTGATACCAAATTGACAGGACCCGCCCCGAATTTCACCCTGAAATCCGAGGTGGCCCTGTGGGGCCCACCTTAGGGATAACTCTACCAAAAATTCGGTAGAGTCACCTCTAAAATGGACTACCCAAAACCTGTAAAACACACAAAACACTTCAAGCAAACCAACCTTATACTCCGAGCCACCCTGCTCCCAATTACCAACAACTCCACTTTCACAAAACACAAAACTCAAAATACTAATCCCAAAGAGTTAGCAGAGCAATACTACTACACACAGGGATATAACAGAAGAGTAAAGGATCAAGTGATCCTACACTGCGGAAGTAGTGACAACTATGCCTCAAATGTCATGTACGCCCGACCTCCACTAATTCGCCTGCAAACTGGGCATTAGAAACCGAAAGGCCCAGGGGAAAGTAGACGAAAAACGTTAGCGTGAGTGGACAAAAATAAACAATTTAAAGGAAAAAGGATTTCATACTTTCCCACATTTATTCTCTTTAATAACCGATGCATGCAACAATTAGAAAAATACATTTAGCTTTAACTCCAAGAATTTCAAAACGATAAATCGACTAGCCTCGCTAGTCACCACATTCGAAAACTATATCGTAAAACCGAAATCTCATTTCTCAATAAAATAAGACCAGCCCCGCTGGCTACAGTGAAAATCGGACTAGCCCCGCTAGTCAAGCAACGATAAAATATGGGGAAGAAGTTTCACCATACGAAAGAAGGGAGCCTCCCAGGCTCGGGTCGGAGTGTCCCACACTCTAGAGCATCCCATGCTCTCCTCTACTCACCTACGAACACATAGTAAGTAGGGAGGAGTACTAATAGGCTAGCTAGCAATAAATATATATATAACGACCCTGGGTATGGTGGGTAAAAACTATAAAATCTCATAAATCCTTAAGGCTTCCCCATCCCACGATAAAGAAAACACGGGTACGATTCCCAACCGTACCCGGAAATACTCAAAGAGTCGTAAAGCCGTATAATTAACAGCGTGTCCCACACGCTAAAGAAATAAATAAATCATCAATGAGGCATTCCCAATGCCAAAATCATAATCAATAAATAATCAAAGAGATTTATTCAAACAAACTCCATTTAAAAAATTCTCAATTCGACGAATTTAAAATGTAATATGACAGTATAAATCCGAAAATCGTATCGAAAACCATTCGTCGAATATTAACATCAATTATAATTTCAATCCGAGCATATCAACTTTATAACCAAATTCTCAACCGATATAAATCATAATCACTTCATGGAAAATCATATTAGAAGTAATTCCATAGAAAATCATAATTATCTTTATATGCTCGGAAAAATACGTTAATAAAATAAAACAGGCTTTAATAAATAAATGCATGCATCACTTATTTAAAACAAACGTCCACTCACAGTACTATTGGCAACCACGCAAACGAGTTCCTTCATCTAACTGTAGCTCGCGACATTGCCCTGTACACAATTATATTTCCGTAAACGGCAATCCGATAAAATAATTACGAACTTAAACGAAATCCGAAAATCCCTATCTCCAATACTTCTCAAATTCAACCCAAATCTCTTCCACAATTCTAATTCCTCAATTTACATATTCCATAATGAAAACAAGGGAAATCCGACGGCCGGATTTCCCATAATTCCACCACAAAACTCCAAACTTCGAAAATTCACAAACAATTCCAAACTCCTCCAAAATTCACCAAACTTCATATATAAGCTCTATGATAATTATAGAATTTAACTAGCTAAAAATTGAAATTTATAAACTACCCTAGCCGCCGCTACCGCCGCCCACAGTGGCGGCGCCGCCGCCACCATCTCCGATGGCCACCAAAATTTGGCAGTAGCACCTTCTCAACACACTGATTCAACTTCTCAACTACAACATTCACAAATAACAATTAAAAACAGCCGAAATCGATCAATGAACAAAAACCCAGAAATCCTCAAGAACCCTAGAATTTCAATTCGTCGATTCGGCATCTACACAACAAATCGTGATACAAGGCCATAGGGGAAAAGATCAGTGATGAAAACCGAACCTTCGACGGCGAGATGGGGACCGGAGGTGGCCGGAATCGCCGGAAATCGGCAAAAGCTTCAAACTGCAGCCGGAGGGGATTTTGCTTCGATCCGTGGTTTTCCGGCCAAATCGTGGAAAACCGAGGTTGCTAGGGTGCTCGGAGGGAGGAGGCGCTCCTCTGGTGACCGGTGGCACGCCGGTTGGTGGCCGGAATCGCCAGAAATCGGAGGGAGCAGAAAAATCGCCGAACCGGAGAAGAGAGAGCTCGGGGGGGAGGAGAGAGAAAGAGGCAGGGTGGGTTTCCGGAAATGGAAACCTACCCGGGGTAACTTTGTATTTTTAACCAAAATTTACCATGAACAGTAACTTCACATTTTTGGCCATAACTCTCGCATACGAAGTCCGATTTTACGCACCACTATACATGCGCTCGGTTTAACGCCCTCTACAACTTCCATGAAGAACATTTTCTCAAATTTTGACCCGAAAAAAGTCAACTTTTAGGGCCACTAAAAGTATCGAAACAAAGTAAAAAGTGAAAGTAAAGGCCGTTTACCGTCCAAATGACTAGTAAACAGGTGAATTTAGGTTCGGGACGTTACAATTCCACTATAGTTCAAGGGAAGTTTACAATGAAGATTGGGCCCAACATGAAGACATTAGGCCCCTTTTATGTTACCTCTAGGGAAAGTGACGTTTTTGCAATGCCTTGGTGGATTTTCTTGAGGTTCTACATCTACATGAGCTCTGCTAGGTTTTTAGGACACGTTGATAAATCCTTAACCTCATTTCTTAAAACCTTGAGCCTTGGCCCCATTACAACCTTTAAGAAGACCTTCTGATCCTTAAGATGGGACAAACCTTTCATGTGGAGATGAGTTACAAGAGTTGAACCTATGGCTTGGGTCCATCTGTGCAAGTAGTTGGTATCTTTCATGAGATCTTTAAAAAAAAAAATTAACATGTGCTTTCTTTTCATATAATATGTGATATACTTGCTATCTTTCACTATACTTGAGTGTATAAGCTTTTAAGCATTGCCTTGAATTCGAGAGAGAAAGAGGATATACCTTGTGAGGATTTGAATCATACTTGTCTGAAACATGTTTAACAGAACCCATCACCATTGTTACAACCAAGTCCTACTTGTGTATGTGAGATTATGTGTTCAATTAACTCTCGAATGCCTAACATTGAATTTTGGTTAAGTGCTAATCTTGGTGTTATGAAAGAGAGATTGCTGAGACAAATAGCTGGAGGGCAAATAGAGTCATAGTATTTATAGAGTTTAATTTTCGTTGAGTCTTAGTGTGTGTCTTAGTGTGATTTTGCAAGGAGCAAAAGCTAAGTGTGGGGGAATTTTGATAGGAGGCATTTTAATGCGACGTTTTAAACTGCATTTCCCTACATTTTCTGCGTTATTTCCTTAATAAAACCCTGTTTTGGAAAGTTTCCATTCTTTGAATGGGAAAGTTCCTATTTGTAGAAAGTTTCCATTTTTTAGTTTCTATTTTTCATTTTTAGAAAGTTTCCCATTCGTCATTTTCAGTTTAGGAAAGTTGCCCTTTTTCATTTTAGGAAGTGCTATTTTTCACAACAGTTTCTATTTTCAGGTCCTTGTCACAAATGAGCTGAAATGAGCTCACAAATGGAGAGAGAAGCTAGCCAACGTTGGAGGGAGACAAGATGAAGTACAAAGGGAAGCACAATGAGCAGAAATGAAGAAATGAAGCTTTCCTGGTCCAACCAGGAAACCCTGTCCAGAAAAGGAAAGCTTGCCAAAACAAGACTCTTGAGCCAACCATGAATGGAGATCGAATTAATGAAGTGACATGGCATGAGAGAAGCTTCTTGAAGACTCTAGATGATGACATGGCATAAAGGTGGCGCATGGAGGCCCAAGAACTCTCAAGAATGAAGTGGATTTTCGGCAATTGGATTAAAAGCCCACAAAGCCCATGGAATTAGGGTTTTTAATGCATGATTAAACCCTAGGGAGAGTTTGCCGTCCAAAAGCAAGGAGAGAAACAAGGAAATGACGTGGAAAATCATTCTCAAAGAGGATTTCGGTTGAGATTTCTAGGGTAATTTTTATGGAAAGAAAATATACTTGGAGACTTACCCTAAGAGTTTGCCGTCCAAGCGAAAAACAAGGGAATTAAAGAAAACCCTAGAGAATTCGGCAAGAGATATTCAAGGGAGAAATACAAGGAAAGAGAAAAAGGTGGAGACCAAGAAAAGCTCAAAAGAAGTCTAGATACATTCCTATATTCCCTAAAGGAATTTTGGCCAAATTTAAAGTATAAAATAATCAGAATATATCCATGAATTTCGGCAAGATTATTTAGGGAATTAAATTGGATTTATATGATTGGTTGGACCACCTCATAGGGCTTATGTGGCAAGCTATCATTGGAGGAAACTATGTGGCATTTTCAGATTAATTCCATGGAAAATAAAGAAGAAATATACGGCTTGGAGAGCAAGGAGGCCGTGCTCCATATATACTCTCTTATTGTGACGTTGAAGGACCTTAGACTCTCTAGAAAAACTTTAGAAAAAAATCAGAAATTTTACTCTTGTTGCCGTGAGGTTTTCCTCTCCTATCTCCATCCTCTAGAGCAAGCCACGAGTTCAAGCAGGCCAAGGGAGAAGAAATTGCCGTGAGCATCATCATCCACCACCATTCTTGAAGCTTGCTTTCGAGATTTAGAGACCACATCCTTAATGTCGTTCATCCATCCTTCATCCATGGTGTAATCCGATTCTCCTTGTAACCTTTGCTTTGTATTTCGTTGGTTTTGCTTTAGTTGACATATATGTTTGAAACAATTGTTAATTTCTGTTCTGGAATTTTTATGATTAATTGAGAATTTTCAGATTCATATTATTGTTCTTCAGAGTTGCTTATGTGGGTTTGTTTAATTAAATTTGCGTTATAGATATCCTTTGTGTATTAATCTTATTTGGGTCGACACTTATAGGATTTATGCATGATTGTTGCTAGGTTTAAGAACATGAAATCGACTTTTCGTTTTGTGTAAACTTGAATCAAAGTAGTAAAGGTTTTGTACAAAGATCGAATTTAATTAACGAGGATTGCAATTAGGTGGATTTTCCATACTAAGTTGTACACTTGAGTTGATAGCCTTTCTCTATGTGTAATGCGTTGAACATGTTATGATTGACTAGCTTTCTAGGGCTTGAATGCATGTTTGATAGGATTAATCTAGGTGCTTTCGCTTAGGTTAATTAGCATTGAAAAGTAAAATATGGGAAATTGTTTGCTTTGAACGTTTCACATGATCAACTCCTTCTCATGACTTAGATGAACAATATTAGGGTTTGAATCAATTTAATCATATGTTTCGGTTTTGAATCTTTGCTTCTCATTCCATCTTTGTATTTATGTTTTTGCATTTAATTGTTTTGTTTACTTATTTATTTTCGAAAACCAAAAACAAAATCCCCCCTTTTTTACTAAAATGTTTATACTTGTGAATATCTTTGTGAATATTATACTTTGTTTTAAATTTAATTGTTTGTTTGTCCTACATTGACAGGTGTACCCTCAATCCCCGGAATAGAACGATCCCTATTTATTATATACTACTAATGACATTTCAGGGTTAAATTATGCGCTCGCTTCGAGCGACATCAATTTTTGAAAATCCATAATCACATTTCTTTTTCTATCTTTTTTTCTTTCTTAATCAATTTGATAGGAGCATTTTAATGTGACGTTTTAACTGCATTTCCCTACATTTCTTGCGTTATTTCCTTAATAAAACTCTGTTTAGGAAAGTTTCCATTCTTCGATTGGGAAAGTTCCTATTTGTAGAAAGTTTCTATTTTGTAGTTTCTATTTTTCATTTTTAGAAAGTTTCCATTTTCAGTTTAGGAAAGTTGCCATTTTTCATTTTAGGAAAGTTTCTATTTTTCTATTAGTTTTCTATTTTCAGGACCTCCGAGCTAAAAAGTGGAAATGAATTCACAAATGGAAAGAGGAGCTTGCGAACACCAAGGGGAGCAAAGATGAAGAACAATGAGCCACAGAAATGAGCAGAAATGAAGAAAAGAAGTTTTCCTGCTTCAACCAGGAAACCCTGCGAAAAGGAGGAAAGCTTACCAATGAAGTTTCCAACGTTATTATGAAAAAGAAATGGAAAAATGAAGTATTATGATGTTGGAAGATGACAAGGCTTGAATGAGAAGCAACAAGGCCCAAGAACTCTCAAGAATGAAGTGGATTTTCGGCAAATGGATAAAAGGCCCATAAAGCCCATACAATTAGGGTTTTTGACGCATGAATAAACCCTAGGGGAGTTTTGTGATGTCGCTTTTGGGAAGCGACCAATTTAACCCTGAAATGTCATTAGTAGTATAAAATAAATAGGGATCGTTCTATTCCGGGGATTGAGGGTACACCTGTCAATGTAGGACACACAAATAATTAAAATTAAAACAAAGTATAATATTTATAAAAATATAACAAAGTATATACATATTTACGAGATTAGGGGGATTTTTGGTTTTGATTTTCGGAAATTAAACTAAGTAAAGAAAACAATTAAAATGCAAAAACATAAAAATACAAATGGAATGCAAGAACAAAGATCAAATCGAAATATATAATCAAAGTTAATTCAAGTTCATCATTGTTCATCATAGTCATGCAAGAGGAATTGATCATGTGAAACGTTCTAAGCAAACAATTTCCCATATTTTACTTTCAATGCTAATTAATCTATGTGAAAGCACCTAGATTAATCCTATCAAACATGCAATCAAACCCTAGAAAGCTAGTCAATCATGTCATGTTTAACGCATTAAGCATCTAGAAAGGCTATCAATTCAAATGTGCAACTTAGTATGAAAAAGTTCACCTAATTGCAATCTCCTTTGATTAAATTTCGGTTTTTGTACAAAACCTTTACTACTTATTGATTCAAGAACACAAAACCAAAAAGTTGATTCATGTTCTCAAATTCGTAGCAACATTCACATAAAAACCCTAAATGTTTCGAACCATTCAAGATCATCATACAAACGATTTCTATCATGCAATTTAATCAAACACTCACACAAAAGCAATCATAACTCGCAATATATGAATCTGAAAATTAACAATTAATCATAAAATTTCAGAAAACAATACTTGTTCATACATATGTGTCAACTAAGGCAAACAACAACGAAAATTACAAAGCAAAGGTACAAGGAGAATCGGATTACACCGTGATGAAGATGAGATGAATGAGATGTGATGTGGTCTCTTGAATTTCGAAAGCAATCTTCAAGGTGGAGGGTGGATGGTGTGCACGGCTTGTCTTCTTCTTCCTTCGCCTTGCTTGCACTTCGTGGTTGCCCTAGAGGATGGAGAGGAGCACGGCTAGGCTCGAGAGATTTCTGAATATTTTTCTCAAAGTGTAAATGTAAAAAGTGGGAACTAGGAACTCCAAAACGTTGAGAAGAGGGGAGATTATATAGGGGACGGCCCCTAGGTCTCCAAGCCGTCCACAACCCTAGAAAAGCTCACGGCAATCTCTTGCTTCCTCCACATAATTTTCTCCAATGATTTCTTGCCACATAAGCCCTATGAGGTGGTGCAACCAATCATAAAATTCCAATATTAATTCCCTAAATAATTCTTGCCGAAATAAAGAGATAATTTCTGATTTTATGCTTCCAAATTCGGCCAAAACTCTTTAGGGGATATAGGAATGTATCTAGACTTCTTTTGAGCTTTTCTTGGTCTCCACCTTTATCTTCTTTCCTTAAAAATCTCTAGGGAAAATCTCTTGCCGAAATATCTAGGGTTTCATCTTTAATTCACGGCCCATTCCTTCTTTTCCTCTTGGCTTGGACGGCAATAGATATTCTAGGGTTTATCTCTTGATGTATTTCCATAAAAATAGCCCTAGAAAATCTCCCTAGAAAATCTCTTTTTAATTTCTGATTTTTGGACGCCTCTTCCTTGTTTCTCTCTTGCAAATTCACGGCACAACTTCTTTAGGGCTAGGGTTTGCGTCACAAATGACAGGACCCGCCCCGAATTTCACCCTGAAATCCGAGGTGGCCCTGCGGGGCCCACCTTAGAAGAAATCCGACCAAAAATTTGACGGAACTTCCCCTAAAATGGGCTACCCTAAACCTGTAGAAAGCATTTACACTTCTAAATCAAGTCATCCTTATACTTCTGGAGCCACCCTGCTCCCCAACTCAACCTCAATCTCTAATTCACCAAAACACAAACCTCAACTTGAAAAACATAAATCCCATAGGTAATCAGAGCAATTCTAATAGAAAGGTAAATAAGGACAACCTAACTCAAAGGCAACCGCGGAAGCTATGCTGTTGACTATGCCTCAACTCCGTGTACGCCCGACCTCAACCAATTCGCCTGCAAACTGGGCATTTGAAATCGAAGGGCCCAGGGAAAAGTATATAAAAACGTTAGCGTGAGTGGACAAAATAAACAATTTTTTTAAACCAAAAGGATTTTATACTTTCCCACCTTTATTTCCTTAAAACTCTCGATGCATGCAACGATTTAGAAAACAAATCAAGAGAAGCTCCTCTAAAGAAATGGGCTAGTCACAAATAACCACAAATAAGAATTTAAATTCCAATGCTCGAGAAAATAGGACCAGCCCCACTGGTTAACGGAAAACGGACTAGCCCCGCTAGTCAAAAACAACAATAAAAGGATACGGGGAAGAGAGTTCACCATACGGGAATGGAGCCCCTCAGGCTCTACCTACCCTCGACTGCCATTCGCACATAGATTGTGCGAGGAGGAGAACTAATAACCTCAACTACCATTCGCACATAGATTGTGCGAGGAGGAGAATATCACCTCGACTACCACCCACAAACACAAAGTAAGTGAGGAGGAGACCTAAGCACATGACCCGCGTATGGTGAAAAAGAAGATAGTCGAAAGCCAAGAAAAACTGTATAATTTCCCCACTTATTTCACAAAGTAAGAATCCAAGTGTGCAAAGACGTGACCCCGCACGCCAAGATCATCTCAAGTTCAAAATAAATAAGATAAAAATAAGTATAAAGTTTTACTTCGTCGAAATCTCATTATAATCTCAAATTGCTTAATATAAATATAAAATATATAGTATAAATTCTGAATCCGCATAAATCAAAGTAATATCGGAAATCAAACAAATCCAAAATCCTTAATTAGACATTCCTGATGCCAAAACCGATAGTCAATAAACAATTGAGAATATCCAACTCCATTGAAACTCATCTTAAAAAATCTTTCAGGAGCTTAACTCGGTGATTAGGGATATGCTTAATTCCGGAAGTTTTACCTCGGAATAAGAAATTCATCAAATAATATAATAAATCAAAACCAACCTTTGAAACTCATTATTGAAAGCAAATCCATGATATAATTCGAAATCAATTTCCGAAAATTAATTCATTTCCTCAAAAAGTTATATAAATAAATGCTAGAGCATTATTTTAAGAGAATAAATGCATGCATCGCTATTTAAAACAAAAGTCCACTCACAGTACTATTCCGACGATCACGCATTTGTGTTCCGTCATCGAGCAATAGCTCGGTACGTCGTCCTGTACACAATTATATTCCGTGAATAATTATTCAACAATTTAATACGATTCCTAAAATCAAATCCTTACAATTACATCTCCCATTCTCCTCGGATTCAGCCCAAATTATATCACTAATACCAATTTCGTTAATTTAAAGGTTCCAAGGCAGACGAACCGAGAGTATCCGACGGTCGGATTCTCGTAATTCGATAATCGAAACCCTAAACTTCAAAAATTCATAATTAATTCCAAGCTTCTCCAAAATTCACCAAACTTCACATACAAGCTCTATGATAATTATAGAATTTAACTAGCCAGAAATTGAAATTAAAAATCTACCCTAGCCGCCGCTACCGCCGCCCACAGTGGCGGCGCCGCCGCCACCGCCACCATCTCCGATGGCCACCAAAATTTGGCAGTAGCACCTTCTCAGCACACCCATTAATTCTTTCAACTACAACACATTCCAATTTTACCTTTAAACAGTCGAAATCAACCGGTGAAGAAAACCCAGAAATTCAAGAACCCTAGGTTTTCAATTCTGCCTCTACACTTCAAATCTTGATTCGAGGCTAGGGGCAAAATGATCTCCGTGGAAAACCCAAGCTTCGACGGCAAGATGGTGACCGGAGGTGGCCGAAGTCGCCGGAAATCGGCAAAAGTACCCAACTGCCACCGTAGCTTCCTCCACTCCAAATCGAGGTTCTCCGGCCAAATCGTCGTGAAATACCTCCACAAACGTGACAAGGGGAAGAAACCGAGCTTGGGGGTGGCCGGATTGTGTCCTGGGTCGGCCGGAGGAGGAAGAAACCGGAGGGGAAAGAAATCGGCCGAGAGGGGAGAAAGAGTCGGGGAGAGAGAAAGAGGGAACTTACCCGGTTGGGTAGGTTTCCAAATATAGAAATCTACCAACAGTAAATTTCCATATATATATATAACTTACCATGAACAGTAATTTCTACATTTTCGCTTATAACTTTCGCATACGAGCTCCGATTTTTACGTACCACATATGCACGCGGTCGGTTTAACGCCCTCTACGACTTCCATGAAGAACATTTTCCCAAATTTTGATCCGAACAAAAAGTCAACTTTTAGGGCCACTAAACTACCAAATTAGGGTGAAAAGTAAAAGTAATTGTCATTTACCGTCCAAATGACTAGTAAACGGGTAAGTGACGATACGGGATGTTACATTCTCCCCTCCTTATAAAAATTTCGCCCTCGAAATTTCATGCCGGTTAGAACGGAAAAAGGCACATCATTTAATTCCGAAAATACCACAATCTCGAAACTTATCACTCTTCCCATAATTTAAGCTTTCCTTTTCGTAACCTCAAATCGGCAATCAACAAAAACTCTGATGATCTCCGCTAGCCCTACATAGAATATTTCCACCCAACTGTATGACAAAACCTCACAACTACATCATTACAGATACAACATTGTTGAAAGTTCCCAACTCTGTATATACCATAATTCTTTAATGGACTACAATGTTTCCCACACTAGTTAATACTCCAAATCTGGTTCAAGAATTAATCAACTAGAAACGAATTTTAATACTTGAAATGAACAATTTGCATCTGAAACCTTGTCAGTCACAATAATTCAATCGATTCCATAGTAACCCCGCTGAACTTAACCATCCCACAAGAAAAATTTACCTCCATTCGTGATTGAAAAACCATATGTTCAAAGAGACCTATAAATGGTTCAAATATGTGAGCAAGAACACATGGTAGAATTTCGAGAATAAAGACTTATGGTTAAACCGAGGTCGGTGACTGAAATGAATCATACTTTGAGTACCACATAATGGAAAATTGACTAGCGCGTCAAGGGAAACGAGATATTGATGCAACAACATCAAACAAAAGCAAGGGCAATTTCTTTCATAATCCCCAAAAGACTTGTCGACGGAGGACCCCATTCGATGCTGTCGGAAGCTCAAAATTTGTCGACTCTTCCTTTGGTTACGTTTTTCTTTTACCACCTCAGATCAACTACTTTAGCAACCAATAGACTCTCCGACATCCCAACAACACAAATAAAAAATAAAACATGCTTATAACCCCGAATTAACAACACCCAAGTCGAAGCACATGTCTTGCCTAATAATGTAGCAACATAATCTCACAAGTACCTGAATTTGGGCGTCAAGAAATTCGTGTCCGTTAATAGCCAAATGACGTAAGGCATCGGCATCACAAACCATTCGGTTGGAACAGCAGCATTCACAAAATTCTCATAACTCGCACGGGGATTTGTGAGAAAGTCCAACCGCTAATAAAACACCATTAGATATTCGCAGATACCCCACAAGTCTAAAACAACCAATTTCCTTAACCACCACAGGACCACACTTTCATTTTGTCCGTTTGTGCCTAGATTTCTGGTCAAATGTCGTTTATGTAACTATCCCACAGTTGCCAAAAGTAACATACGATAACCTCGATTAAATCGATAAGTTCCTATTCAAATAGTTTCTTTGGCTGCCATAAGGCGTTACACCTTGAGTACCACACACCCATTCATCTTTAAATTTCCGTACACGACTACCACAAAGTAGTCAATCCTTTCTCCCTTGCATGGTTCAAAGTCGATATTCCCAAGGTCATTGTCTTCACTGACTGAGGATGAAGTAACTAGAGATCCACTTTCTAATAATCAAACTTTGCTTTGACCTTCCAATGGTCCAATCAATATTCAGAGATTTCACAATTCTACAAGGAAAAACCCTTTTCAAGAGAACACTAAACGAAACACAATCCCACGAAATTTAAAAACTTAGGCTCTCGTGAGTAAGAAACAGAGGTCTTCAAATTCAGTTAATATTTCTAATATAAAACTGCTTAGCTCAAAATGGAACATAATCTCGAGGAATGTTCTGGCACTTAAGATTTAGTCCCCCTCAATTTATGCTCATAGTTCGATCTTGATATATATATACAAACACTTTTATGCCAACCTCATATTTTCCGTCCACACAATTCTGCTAATTCTCGTGCTTTGGTGACCATATGTCAATTATACGAATCCCCTTCCTAAATTCTCGATTAAGGGTCACTACAGGGCAGAAATGTTAATCAAGGTAAGAATCACAATTCAACAAACTTACCTATTTCCACATATACTAACACCAGTGTAGAAAGAACTCATTCAATTTTTTTTTTTTTTTTTTTCCCAAATCAAAACATTCAATACAAGTACCCAACACAATCAACAAACAGTTTTTCCAAAACAACAACCATCATTCACCAGGTCTTTCTCGAACTAGTTGCTGGAGAGAAACGAAGGACGCTCGTCCAACCTTGTATCAATTAAGACAACACCCGAATCTAAAAGTGATCTTACAACATGACGATCCGATTCCTCAAATTAATCGTCCAATATGCTGAATTATTTCATTAGAAAGGCAAACCTCAATAAGTTTCATGCAATATAATTAAATATATTGATCAATTCTTTAACTCCAAATATTTTCGACTTCAAAGATTTCCAGAACCAACTAGAAAACTCATTTCCATAAAAGTTACTCCACTAGCAATGTTTAAAAAGTCACTACCAAACTGTCGATCAAAAGTTCCACCAAAACCTATCACCATTAATCTCCAAGACTTCACTAATCAAAACTCGAATCATATTCCGTAACACAAAGTAATCCCACTCGAAATACTACAAATATCTGGCGATGTCACCTTAAAAAAAATTCTCTGATATTACATTCCACCATCTCAATAAACATATAATAAAAAGGGTACTTGTCGGCACGATATCACATACTAAATGTTGATTCTAATTCTACTAGTTAGAAATATGGACCGAAGTCATAACTTTATAGTAAACTTTAATCATTTCCTCGATTCCTCAAATTTCCACCACATATTAGCTTCAAACCCACTCTTTATCCGTTTTCCCATACATCAAACAAAAGCAAGGGCAATTTCTTTCATAATCCCCAAAAGACTTGTCGACGGAGGACCCCATTCGATGCTGTCGGAAGCTCAAAATTTGTCGACTCTTCCTTTGGTTACGTTTTTCTTTTACCACCTCAGATCAACTACTTTAGCAACCAATAGACTCTCCGACATCCCAACAACACAATAAAAAAAAAAAACATGCTTATAACCCCGAATTAACAAACCCAAGTCGAAGCACATGTCCTTGCCTAATAATGTAGCAACATAATCTCACAAGTACCTGAATTTGGGCGTCAAGAAATTCGTGTCCGTTAATAGCCCAAATGACGTAAGGCATCGGCATCACAAACCATTCGGTTGGAACAGCAGCATTCACAAAATTCTCATAACTCGCACGGGGGATTTGTGAGAAAGTCCAACCGCTAAATAAAACACCATTAGATATTCGCAGATACCCCACAAGTCTAAACACACCAATTTCCTTAACCACCACAGGACCACACTTTCATTTTGTCCGTTTGTGCCTAGATTTCTGGTCAAATGTCGTTTATGTAATTATCCCACAGTTGCCAAAAGTAACATACGATAACCTCGATTAAATCGATAAGTTCCTATTCAAATAGTTTCTTTGGCTGCCATAAGGCGTTACACCTTGAGTACACCTTTGAAAGGTACTTGGTGCATTGCAGAGTCCAAAGGGCATGCGACGATAAGCAAGTCCCAAAGGCAGGTGAATGTCGTCTTCTCTTGATCACTGTTCAGACTCAATTGAATCAAAGTGATCAAATTGTTTGAAAAAGTAACTAGGGGCATTGAATCTCACAAGAACACGCATCGAAAGGTTAGAAGCCATTTCCCTAAACCCTAAGCAATCCTAAACCCTAGAAGCAAGAAGTTTGGAAAATCACTGTTCATAGACTCAAATT
>JANPXK010000097.1:0-58437 GCA_024704745.1 Rosa lucieae
AAATTGCATTTTCGGTTAGGCCAAGCTTTAATTGTGATTTAGTTTAAGTTTTATGAGTGTTACAAAATTAAGCATGTCTTTTATCATTATTGTAAATTGTAGAATGAGTTTTTTTTTTTTTTTACCATATTGTAAATTATGTGTTTCACTTAGATTAATATACTTAGGTTATGAATTTAGCTAAATACTTAATTGTTGTAAGTGTGTAAAATCGTATGAGTAGACAAGGGCCCTTTTGTTAATATTGGCCTAAACCCTTCATTAGTACCTTGCTCAGGTCTCTTGAGGTTGAGGGCGGCCTTTATTAGCACTTGGAGAACGGTCTAACACATAAGTTAATTTCCCAGCTGAGTAAGGGGCGCATACGGATGGTGTCTTAGGTTGAGACCCTGGGTGATGGGTTCAATTGGATCTCAGAGATACTATAGAATGAGCCTAAACCACTATGTGGGAGTAGCCGATAGGGGCCTAAACCTCAATGAGGGAGTAGCCTCCGTAGTATCACTAAAATGAGTCCTCCCTCTCACTTACCTCTTAATCTGGCCATTCGGCCTTCTGAAACAAAGGAAAGAGACTTATGTCTGGGCGACTATCCCTATATCGTATCTCACCAATAGTAGTGGTTTCTATTGGGCTCGACTTACAACTTGGAATCAATTAAGATATTAACTATGTTTATAATAAAAATAAAAATAAAATGATGTGTGACCTGCTTAAGGTATATTGGATTAAACATGACTTTGTCGAGGGTAGCTGTTCTATAGTCCCATTGCACAAACGAGGTCCTCTGTTCCAGTACCTAAGTATGTAAATATAAAAGTAACTTAGAAAGCAGGAAAGACATAATGTTTGTATTTCGAACCTTGTATATGTTACTAACACTTGATTTGGTCTTAAAGGTCCATGAATGTCCACTGTCTCTGATAAGACTAAGGAGCTCTTTGAAAAATTGGAACGTGCTAGGCAAAGGGCAGAGCTCACTTTTTCAGACCGCCTCCTCTAGAAAGGAGGGATTCTCAGGACTCTAGCTATTCAGGTTATAACTCCTCAACTAGATCAACCGAGGAGATCAACAAACCTGACCATTCTGAAGAAGGAGAAGAACAAGTCTTTGAAGAGGAAGAAGAGGAGGTCACTGAAGAGGACGTTGCAGACATAGAAGAGGAAGAGCACGCCCGTGTTGAGCAAGTACAGGCACCAATGGCTGAGACTATTAGGCAACTGTCTAATCCTACAGGTGGGGGTGCTGCGCCCTTATGCATTGCCTATCCAGAACCAGGAGAGGGGCTTAATGATGATTTTGAGTTAAAGAGTGGGTTTCTGCATCACCTACCCAAGTTTCATGGGATGAGTAGTGAAGACACCAACAAGCATCTCAAGGAGTTCGAGTTTGTCTGTGGGAGTATGTGCCCTAAAGGAGCTGATATCAATATCTTGAAGATGAAGGCATTCCCTTTACTTTGGAGGACAAGGCCAAGACTTGGCTATTTGAGCTGCCTGCTGGGACTATCAACACTTGGGATAGGATGAAGGGAGAGTTCCTTACGAAGTACTTTCCTGCCTCAAAGGTCACTGTTTTGAGGAAGCAGATTAGTGGAATCACGCAAGGACATGAGGAGAATTTCTGCAATTATTGGGATAGATTTAAGAGCCTTGTAGCATCATGCCCTAACCATGGGATGAGTGAGGGGTCCCTCCTTACCTATTTTTATGAAGGACTCACCGCTAATGAGCGTGGTCTGTTAGATGCTGCTGCTGGAGGATCCTTTATGGATAAGACACCTGCTGATGCCAAGGTGCTACTTACTAATCGTGCACTAAACTATCAACAATATGAGGGGGTGCTTTCCTCTCAACGGAGGGTACATGAGGTGTCCACTAACTCTGCTCTTGAAGACAAGGTCAACAAGATGTCTACTTTGCTGTCTCAAGTCTTAAACGTTAATGGAGGAGGAGCAATGGCTCAAGTGTGTGGGATGTGCTCGACTCAAGGGCACCCCACAGATAAATGTCCCCAGCTTGCCTCTCCAGAAGGATGGGAATCTGTTAACGCCCTAGGGTATCAAGGAGGTCAAGGAGGCCCGAGGTACAACCCTTACTCAAATACTTACAATCCGGGGCTCAGAGACCACCCCAACTTTCGTTGGGCCAACAATGATAACACCTTGAGACCACCTCAAGGCCCAGGTCAGAATTCTCAGCGCCCACCAGGTTTGTTTTTGAGGCCTCAGGTACCTCAAGCTTTTGGTATTCCCAATTCTGTTCCTCCACCTCCTGTTTCT
Source organism: Rosa lucieae (assembly GCA_024704745.1). Lineage (NCBI taxonomy): Eukaryota > Viridiplantae > Streptophyta > Magnoliopsida > Rosales > Rosaceae > Rosa > Rosa lucieae. Next base: position 2,283 of record JANPXK010000097.1, read on the forward strand.
AATACTTTGAATGCCCCTAATTATGATGAACTGTTGAAGTCCCTTGCTGCGGGGCAACAACAACTTAACACGGCTACTCAAGCTTTGGTTGTAGGACAGGCAACCCATTCAAAGGATATTGCAGAACTCAAGAATCAAATGGGCCAAGTGGTGGATTTCATGGGCCGGATTGCTGAAACAGGGAAACTTCCAAGCAACACAGTGCCTAACCCAAGGAATGAGCACGCCCAAGCCATCATCACTAGGAGTGGGCGCGTACTAGTTGACCCTCCTAGAGCCCACAAGAAGGCCCAAGCGGCCCATAATGAAGAAGAAGACGTTGTGGAGGTGTCTAAGAAGGATGTTGAGAAGGACCCAGCTACATCAAGGGTTGAAGTTGACTTGCCCCAAGCTGATGCACCCAAAGGTACAATTCCTAACTCTAGTGGTTTAGTTAAGACTAACCCAGTTGTTTCTATACCTTTCCCAAGCAGGTTTGCCAAGACGAAGAAAGATAAATCTGATCAAGAGATCTTGGAAATCTTCAAGAAGGTTCAAGTGAACATGCCCTTGATCGAGTGCATCAAACAGGTGCCTAAATACGCCAAGTTCTTGAAGGAGCTATGCACCACAAGGAGGCAGACAAGAGGAAGGAGGTGGTGAAAATGAGCGAGACGGTATCAGCCGTTATCCAGAGGAAGCTACCCCCAAAGTTGAAGGACCCAGGGAGTTTTTCTGTTCCCTGTATCATTGGTGACACCAGGTTTGAAAATGTGATGTTAGACTTAGGGGCATCCATAAATGTTATGCCTTATAATTTGTATGTGTCCCTAGGTCTAGGCCCTCTTAGAGAGATAATGTTGTCATTCAACTTGCTGATAGGTCTAACAAATACCCTCAAGGGTATGTTGAGGAGTTCTTGTGTCAGGTAAACCATCTGATATTCCCTGCGGATTTCTACGTATTGGACATGGAGGAATCGCCCCTAAATACCACTCCATTACTTTTAGGGCGTCCCTTTATGAGGACTGCAAGAACTAAAATCGACGTGTACAAAGGGACTCTCACCATGGAGTTTGATGGTGAAGTTATACGCTTCAACATTCTTGAAGCCATGAGGTACCCTGTTTCTGATTTGAAACCTTGCTTTGCTATTGATGTAGTTGATTCACTCGCGCAGGTTTTCTCTGAAGCAATGGTTGAGGATGAATTGGCTCTGACCCTAGAGGAGGGGTCGGATATGATGCAAATGGGGAACCTATCCCAAGGTTGAGTGGGACGTTGAGGAGCCTAGAGTGATCAAGACTGTGGCCTCACTGGAGGCTCAACCTATAAAGAGGTCAATTTCCTATTTGTCAATTCCGGTTTCTACTAATAAAATGCTACCCTCTATTGTTCAGGCACCCAAGTTGGAATTGAAGGTACTCCCTGAGCATTTGAATACGCGTACCTAGGAGAAAAGGAGACCCTCCCAGTGATCATATCATCAACGCTGGAGGCAGAGCAAGAAAGAAAGTTGGTGGACGTGTTGAAGAAGCACAAGACTGCCATTGGTTGGACTCTGGCAGATATCAAGGGGATCAGCCCAACCACGTGTGTCCACCGGATCCTATTAGAAGATGGCGCCAAGCCCACAAGAGAAGCCCAAAGACGTCTACATCCGCCCATGATGAAGGTGGTTCAAGACGAGGTGATCAAGTTGCTAGATTGTGGGGTGATCTACCCCATTTCTGATAGTAAGTGGGTCTCCAGTGCAAGTGGTGCCCAAGAAGTCTGGGGTGACAGTGGTGAAGAACGAGGAGAATGAGCTAGTGCCCCAGAGATTAGTCACTGGTCACAGGGTATGTATCGACTACCGGAAGCTGAATGCCACAACAAGGAAGGATCATATGCCCTTGCCTTTTATTGACCAGATGTTGGAGCGCTTAGCGGGCCATTCCTACTATTGCTTCTTGGACGGATATAGTGGGTACAACCAGATCTGCATAGCCCACGAGGATCAGGAGAAGACGACCTTCACATGCCCCTTTGGGACCTTTGCTTATAGGCGCATGCCCTTCGGCTTATGCAACGCACCAGGTACTTTCCAAAGATGTATGCTTTCCATTTTCTCAGAATACATTGAAAATATTATTGAAGTCTTTATGGACGACTTTAGTGTCTTTGGTAAAGATTTTGATACTTGTTTAGAGAATCTAGGATTGATACTTGAGAGGTGTGTAGAAACTAACCTTGTGCTGAATTGGGAGAAGTGTCACTTCATGGTGACACAAGGAATAGTGTTAGGACACATAATATCTGATAGGGGCATTGAGGTAGATAAGGCTAAGGTTGATCTTGTACGTCACTTACCCTCCCCCACAACTGTGAGGGAGGTACGCTCTTTTCTTGGCCATGCAGGATTTTACAGGCGGTTCATCAAAGACTTCTCCAAGGTGGCGAGACCTATGTGTGCCCTATTGCAAAAGGACGTGCCCTTTGTGTTCAATGAGGATTGCAAGAAGGCGTTTGAAAAGCTCAAGGAGTTGTTGACCACGGCCCCCATCATATGCCCTCCGGATTGGAGTCTACCCTTCGAGCTTATGTGTGATGCATCGGACTATGCTGTTGGAGCTGTGTTGGGCCAGAGGAAGGATAAGAAGCCCTATGCTATTTACTATGCTTCTCGGACCCTCAACGACGCCCAGCTCAACTACTCCACCACTGAAAAAGAACTCTTGGCTGTAGTCTTTGCTTTAGATAAGTTTCGTTCTTATTTATTGCACTCTAAAGTAATTGTTTACTCTGACCATGCAGCCTTGAGATATCTGATGATCAAGAAGGAGGCCAAGCCCAGATTGATTCGATGGATCTTGTTGCTTCAGGAGTTTGACCTAGAGATCAAGGACAAGAAGGGCAGCGAGAATGTGGTGGCGACCATTTGAGTAGGATAATACATGAGGAAGACATCCAGCCCCTACAGGAAACTTTCCCAGATGAGCAGCTCTTTGGGATAGAGGTTAGTGTGCCCTGGTATGCGGCATAGTTAACTATTTAGTCACTAGGACATTTCCTGACACACTTTCCAAAGCTAGTAAGGATAAATTGAAGAAAATGGCTAGGCACTTTATTTGGGATGAGCCCTATTTATGGAAACATTGTAGTGACCAAGTCATTAGGAGATGTGTCCCAGAGTCTGAGCATAGGTCAATTCTGTCATTTTGCCATAGTGAGGCTTGTGGAGGCCACTTTGGGCCTCGTAGAACAGCCTTGAAGGTCTTAGATTGTGGATTTTATTGGCCCACTATCTTCAAGGATGCAAACTTGTTTTGTATTTTTTGTGATAGGTGCCAACGGACTGGTAATCTTGGCCCAAAAGATCAAATGCCCATGAACCCAAAATAAATGTAGAAATTTTTGATGTTTGGGGCATTGACTTTATGGGCCCATTTCCCTCGTCTAATGGTTGTTTATATATACTATTGGCTGTGGACTATGTATCAAAGTGGGTGGAAGCAAAAGCCACCAGGACTAACGATTCAAAAGTGGTTGCAGGTTTCTTGAAAACTAACATATTTTCCAGGTTTGGAGTGCCACGTGTGCTAATCAGTGATGGAGGTTCTCACTTTTGCAACCGTACAATAGAGGCTTTGCTGAAGAAGTATGGGGTAACCCATAAGGTGTCAACGCCCTACCACCCTCAGACCAGTGGCCAAGCAGAGGTATCCAACAGGGAGATCAAGAGGATACTCGAGAAGACAGTGGGCCCGACAAGGAAGGATTGGACCAGAGATTGGATGATGCGTTGTGGGCCTACAGAACGGCCTACAAGACACCTATTGGGATGTCTCCCTTTAGGTTGGCCTACGGAAAGGCATGCCACCTTCCAGTGGAGCTAGAGCACAAGGCCTGGTGGGCTGTCCAGAAGTTCAACATGGATTATGTGATGAAGCGGGCCTACATAGGAAGCTACAGCTAAATGAGCTTGAGGAGATAAGGAATGAGGCCTGATGCTTCATGGATCTACAAGGAGAAGACAAAGGCCTACCATGACAAAATGATTCGCGGAAAAAGCTTCCAAGTGGGCCAGAAAGTTCTGTTATTCCATTCCAGACTTAAGCTATTCCCGGGTAAACTTCGTTCTCGTTGGGTTGGCCCGTTTATAGTTACAAATGTGTTTGCTCATGTGTGTTGTAGAGATCAAGAGTGAGAAGACGGGAAGGAGTTCAAGGTAAATGGGCATCGTCTCAAGCCCTACTACGAATCCTTGGTGGAGCATACATTGGAAGAGATACCCCTCCAGGAGGCACCCCATGACGTGTGAACAAGGAGAAGAGTCCAGGCTGAAGGACTATAAATATTAAGCGCTACATGGGAGGCAACCCATTTCAATCGAAGTTGTGGAGGAGCTATCAACGAGAGTTTGAATTTCTATCCCTTCACTTGCTTAGTTGAATTGTACTTGTGTGTTTGTTTGTTTATTTATTTTACCCTTTCCTTATTTTCGTAGCCCCCCATATTTAGGGTCTATATACCATATTTTTGCCTACATTGAGGACAATGTAGATTCTAAGTGTGGGGTGGGTTTACATTTATTTCAGAATTTTTCAGTAAAAAAAAAAAAAAAAAAAAATTGGTTTTAAGAGTCTTTTTGAGTGTTTGAGTCTTAGGATGCCCCTAACGTCTAGGATGAACATGTCTCTGAATTCATGGCTGAAGGTTTTCACAATCGAAATATGACTTAATTGAATTCTGTGGTTAATCGACATTGTGATGCTTGTATGAAGATTTGAGATAGGATTGTAACTTGGTTCATTAAGCATGCTAGGATTAAGTCTAATTCATTTGACCCTAAGTGAGCTATTGAGCTAAAATACTTTCTTTTCGAGTGCTTAATTGATAATTCAGAATTTCATGGCTGTATTTGCAAAACCTCATCATTCTTTGAAAATCCAATGATCATGTGCCATAGATTTTAATGGACTAGAGAGTACTAGAACTCGGCTGTTGTGACTGTCAAAACTTGTATGCCATAATATGCACTGATCCTGGACAGGATAGAAGGCACTAGGGTAACCACCATAGCCAAACAAACATGTGTCCCTAATTGTGCCCGTCGTGGGACTCCTTAGAATGAACCCCTTTGAGCCTACGTTGAAAACCTTTGTTTCATCACCCTCACTACCCTACCATGAGCTTAGTACAGGATATCTCTACCCTTGTCTTAGGGACTTAGTAGAGCATGACATAGTATGTAGGGGTGACGATGAAAGACAAGTGTGGGGTGGGGAAAATCCAAAAAAAAAAGAAAGAGAAAGAAAAAAAAAAATTCCCAAAAAAAAAAAAATGAAAGAAATGAAATGAAAATGAAAAAGAAGAAAGAAAAGCGGCAAAAGTGAAGAAAAATTGAAAAGAAAATGCTTAGGAAATTGTTGAAGTGTGGTTTTGGACTTTCAAATTTGTAGAAGGCTCAAAGTTGAAAATTATGCCTTTGTCCATTCCCATGTTGGTTAGAGTGAAGGTTTGGCCCAAAACAATGATATTTGGCCTACAAAAATGATGACATAAGGTGGTCCATATATGCTCTGCTAGGTCCTTAGGATTTTTGTATCCTTAATCTTCATTTCGAAAACCCTAGCTTAGCCCCATTACAACCTGTTTTAAGTGCTGACTTGATCCTTGAGATGGGCAGTCTTTGGTTAGTGGAGTCAGTTACGCAGTCGAGCTTATGGTTTAGGTCCATTTGTGCACTTAGTCATTTCATGAGGTCTTTAATAATTCTTCACAAAATGCGTTTATGAAATATGCAAGCTGTTTGTTGCCTTACAATTATTCTCTTGCATATACTTGAGTGTGAAGCTTTTAAGCATAGCCATTTCTGAGAGAAAAATCGAGAGTATGCCCTGTGAGTTTGGATTGGACTTGTTCGAAACATGCTATCATTCACTGTATAACTTAAGTTCTCCATATCTTGCTTAGTCATATGAATGTCATAGGTTTATTAACCATGGAATTATCTATGCAATTTTGATTAAGTGTTTAACGTGAAAGCCATGAGTTTGGAGTCTCAGAGACAACAGTTAGGGGAAGTAGAGTCATTTACTTGTTTTTTGTCGAGTCGTTGTTTTGTTTTGTATTTTTGTTTTCCTAAGGGACTAGCAAAAGCTAAGTGTGGGGTAGTTGATAGGAGCAAAAAGTGTGACGATATTATTGAATATGTGCCCCATTTTAGCATTGTTTCTCCCTTAAGTTTCGTGTTTTGAGTCAGTGAGTCGTTTTCAGAGTCTTGTTGAGTGTTTGGAGTGAAATAGGCGAAAAAAGTAAAATTCATGAAAAATCCTAGCTGGATCAGGATTCCTAACTGTCAACTGTTTTTGCGGTCTTTAACATTTTAATTCCCTTTATTTTCTCTAGAAAATTCTGATATTCTCCTGCTTGTTGTAGGAAACCTTGCCTGGAGGAACTCTTGGAAACAGCAATGATGGAGTCATAAAATAAAGCATTAAGATATTTGACCAAGCAATGAAGAAGGGAAATAAAGGAGAAAAGAAGTTTTCAGCTGAAGAATAAAGGAGAAAGACGTTTCAGCTCGGAAATTAAAGGAGAAAGAAGTTTTCAGCTGAAGAATAATGGAGAAAGACGTTTTCAGTTGAGGAATAAAAAAGAAAGATGTTTCAGCTGAAAAATAAATAAGAGAAAGACGTTTCAGCTTGGAAATTAAAAGAATTGCCCCATTATGAGAGGATTTAAGGCCATAAAGGAGACGTTTCAGCTGGAAAAGCCAACCAATGCTCCCCTATAAATAGGCAACATCCAGAACATAATTGGCATCACTTCCCAGCCAAGATCACTTCCCAGCCAAGATAATTCATTGCCTATCACTTCCTGGCCAAAAAACCATTCCAAGACTGCCCAATTCACTCCTTAAACTTCCATCACCTACAAGACCGTGACACCATCCATCCATCAATCTACAAAAGCTCTAAGGCGCTGAGTCAAGGACGCTCCACCACCATCGCAGAGACGAGTTCATCACCGTGTTGCTAAGCCGCTGAGGAAAGCTTCAAAGTGTAACTATGACTCTTCTTATAATTTTTGTTTCGGTTTTGTTTGTTTCAATTTGCGAGTTGTGTAATTGGAGACACGGAATTTTCAGAATATTTTTATTAATATTTTTGAGATTTTCAGTTTATTATTGAGTTAATTTCGAGAATTCTTTTATGATGCATGTTACAATATTGTGCCCTTTTACGTGTTTAGGTAATTTTCAGAGTTAGGTTCATAAGTTTGCATGCTAGAATAACGGTGAGAGTTCTTGTGTGTTTTCTTAATTTGCCAAGAGTAATTGTTATTTGTTAAGGCGCTGAGTTAAACAAGTAGCAATTAGTTCTAACGGGTGGTAAAAATCATGCTTTAATGATTAAATGATTCTGGAAATTACGTGTTAAATTCTATGTGTAATGGTTAATTTGCACGTGTGAGTTGATTCGAGGGTTGGATAATACTACTAGTTAAGAGAATTACGCTGAGTGTTTTCGAAAATTAGTAGTATTAGGCTTGATAAGGACTTTTCCGATCCATGCCTACGTTAGAACGAATCAGATAAATGGATTGATCCGCTGAGGCTTTTCATTTATAAGGACCTATTATAGTGCGCTATGGCAAGGGTATTTGATGTAAACTCTCTCGCAATGTCAAATCCAATTGACTAAATAAGATGATCCGGGGAGTGACCCGTTGCCATATGATATTTGCTAGGAGTATAGCATAAGCAACATTATAAGTGGACAATGGCACAACACGTGACTAGCGTGCCATTGTCAACCAACATCATGAAATATTTAAGCATCCGCAAGTTGGTTGAATCAGTCCACAGAATCCCCACGGACTCTATATAAGAACAAAATAAGTATTTTCATATCCTTAGCATAGGACGGACGGTCTTAGTCCTAATTTTCCTAAGAAACGGGTTTTGTAAAACGAGCAAGAGGCTTTAGAAGCAACCAATGAGGATTTTGGTTGGCCTTGAGCGTCTGAAACGCTATTTGAATCAAAGTTGGTGATTGCAGCATCACCTATGGAGCCGTCATTGACATGATCAAGAGGCATGACCTCGACCTTGACGCGGGGACGATGTCCTTGGAAGAAATCGAAATAGTTGTTGTCCATCGTTGTCTAAGCCTATGGGCAGGTTCTCTGCTAGGCAATCAATTTAGCCTATGCTCAACCTTGTTCCGGAGGCAAGGGGCAAGCTATGTCCCCTACAAGAAGTGGAGCACAAAGTATGGCATGTATAAGAAGGCACTCTAAGCATTCGAATTCATGTGGAAGAGATAGGCTGCTCTTCATGACGAGATCAATGTGGTGCCACAGCCACAAGTGGAAGTCATCATGCTAGATGACGATGAAGACCTGGGTGTAAGCCCCATGGCAGGCCCCGAAGTGATAGAGATCAGCGACGAGAGCAAGGAAGTCCATTCAGGAAATGGCAACCAAGTGTTGGAAGCAGAAGGTAACCAAGCACGCAATGGGGACTTAGGGGCAGGAGGTCACCTAGGGCGGATCCATGAGGGACCACCAAGTTGGTTCAACCCTGCTGCCATGGAAAGGCAGGCTAGGTTGGACAACCTCGAGGAAAAAGTATGCAACGAGGTAAGGCTCAGGGAGCAAATCAACATCAACCAACTTTGGGAGGAGTTCCAAAATGATGCAGGTCGTCAAGAAGGCACTGCAAGTGACGCGGAGTCTACAAATCAAACCCCGTTGGCAATGAGGGCATTACCAAAGTCAGGCGGGGGAGGTCTGTTACACCCTTGAAGGTGCAAGGGGTAAAAGCACTGAGGTTAAGGCATGTCTTGCGCCTACCTCGAGTGTCGAAGGTCAGCAAGGGTTGTCTAAGGAAGACAAGGCAAGGGAGACCAATGTTCGAGTGTGCAAGCTTCGCTAGCCAAGCATGCAGGCAGCAGGCAAAGCCAACATTGGCCCATCAACAGGCAAGGAGGGGGACTCAAGGGCTAACCTCACTAAGCACTTATGGCAAGCCCATGCATTAAGAGTAGGCAGTACGTGGCCTGTGCGAGGGACTACCAGGCGCAGCGCACAGCTAGGGGCAAGGATGGCATGGTGACAAGCAAGCAAGCATGCTGTAAGTGTTTGACGCAAGAGCAATTAAGCAAGTTGATGCAAGCGGCGGTTAGCATAGGTTATTAGCTCCTATCCAAAGGAAGTTGGAGGAAGTTTCCTTGAGTAACTCCCCTTTGGATCAGCCTAGGTGGTTGGGGTTGTCAACCACAAGATCGACTAGTTAAGCGATCTTATCCCTAGGCGGTTGGGGGTGTCAACCGTAAGAGAAAAGCGTGGAGTGCTCGACACACGTACCTAGGTAAGTTGGGGTTGTCAACTTCCGAGGGTTGGCTGCCTCTATAAATAGCCAAGTGTGTTGAGACTCTAAACACAATCCAATAGGGAGTGTATTGTGGAGATCTAACACGAGTTCCTTTTGTTAAGTGTGAGTTAATAAAGGGTTGGGGTTTCCCCGTATTTGTGTGTCTTGTCGATTGAAACATTGACCCACACATTGGTGTCCACTTTGAGTGTTGGGTGGCAGCGTAACACTTGAGTGTAAGCACATTCTACTCTGAGGTGTGCTAGGCTGGTATTGTTGTCATATGGGGGGCAGCAAGGAGCCATCACAGACTTGAGGGAAGCGAAAAAAATTCCCTACTTGAGAACGTGTCCATGACACATGGCATCATGCATAGGGACTGTGCCAGCCCTAGGTTGGTGGTGGACAGAGGTGGCGCCAGAGGCAGCGGCGGCAGTCACACTTAGTCCAGGAATCAACTTTTAATTTATGCTTCGTTTGGCTCGAGAGAATAGATGTCCGTGTGAAGTTTGTAGTAGACGGATCTTCATATCATGACCAGGATGACCTATCATGACAAAGTCAATATGTGTCTAAATCCAAGAGATCTTCTCTCATAACTTTATTGGATTTAATAGCTCGAATAGTGACATAGAGTCCAAGAGAGAGACACACATAAACTTCTCTAAGATGCAATCATTAGAGGTATTGCAAAGAAACTCATTTGCGTTCTCTACATGCGTTTCTGCATGGAATCCGTTGGCTATTCATAGGTGTGATTTTCCCTAAGAGCGTAGAGAGTTTTTGTGAAAGTAATCAAGGTGCCATTTGGCAAGGGAAACTTAGGCAATTCCATGTCCTTGAATTAATACTAATGGCCCACCCATCGTAACCACAAAGTCATATGCTCATAATCAAAATGGAGTCATGAAAAGAACTCAAAATTTTATTCATGAACCAACAGAGTACATCATTGTCTCTTAACCATTAAGAGAATCTAATCCAAATTCTAGCTAATGAAAACAAAGGTAGTCATTTGACTTCTTTCGGTAACTCCAAAATAAATATGATCAGGTGAGTAGAGAGATGTCGATGGAGCAAGGCACGCTTAAGTACCGCTTATCTCAAAAACTTCCTAGACATCATACTCATTTTGGATGAGCCTATGTGAAGAAAACTAAACCAATGGCATTTATCTCTCTTGGAAAAATAAAGACTTAAACAGAATTAGCGATCTAGATCCCAACCAGATTTGTAGTCTTCAACCCTTCTCTCTAGATCATCTTCTTGATCTTCTTGTTCCACATAGTGAGCTTCTCTTGACACACAATATGCTTTGTAGGTGGTGACAATTTCTTCACAAGCTCTACAAATGTGTGCCCAATGACCGGATAATCCACATCGAGAACATACATCTCTATGCTCAGACTCCATTGATTGAGGCTCTTTGAAAGTGTCATTTGGATGTCTCTTAGTGTTGGTAGAGCCACCAAAATGGCCAGAGGCATTACCTCTCTCTCTCTTTCCACGTTGACCTTTTTGGTTCCGTGTTTGCCTATTTTGGCGATTACCTTCCTCATTAGAGCGAGAATATGGACCAGAACGTCTAGAATTGTCTTTAAATTTAGGGTTTTGCTCTTGGCGCCCTCCCTCAAGGGCGCGACTATAATTCGACTCCAAAATATGCTCTGTTCCCACAGGCCTTTTATTATAGTTCTTCACAAGAATCTTGTCATGCTTTTCAGCGACATTCATAGCTTAAATGAGCTCATGAAACCTTGTGATCCGTCCAGCAGTAACATTGATTTGACAGTTCTTTGCAACCATCAAAATAGAGACGGGGAAGGTAGAGAGAGTCCTCTCAATCAACATCGCATCTGTGATATCTGTTCCCAGAATTTCATTAAGGATTTAATCCGAAGTGCTTCCGAGTTGTAGTCAATAACTGACTTGAAATCACAAAAGCGGAGGCTATGCCATCTCAGTTCTAGTTTAAGAAGCAGGGAGTCACGGACGTTGTCAAATCTTTCTTCGAGTGAGACCCACAGCCTCCTGGAGTCTTCTTCATTCATATACTCGTACTGGAGCAAATCATCTTATGACGAGTCATTAAGATAATGACTTACGCCTTATTTTCTCTAAGGATGCACTTGCTTCCAAAGCTTGAACTTGCTCCACAGTTAGCACGTCTTGGCTATGCTCGAGAATCGTATCCAGAATTCCATCAGCTTTGAGATGCTGGGGGACATCACTTGTGATATTCAGAGCCAGTTGTTCCCAATGGCGCGAAGTCTAGTCTGTTCAAGTTACTCATCCTTGAAGAGAACACGAAATTTGGGTTAGTTTCGAAGCTTCAAAGGCTACCACAAAAAACATATAAATTTTTTTAGCGTAGTTGCTCCCAAGAAATTATGAATTTCTGAGGGTAATCGATTCTAAAAAATTAGGGATTTCTATGCGTAGTCGCTTCTAAGAAATCAATTCCAAGAGGTATTGGATTAGATCAAAAAAATGATGTGCTTGTGGTCGATCATAAAATCTTAACAAACCATAAGTTTGGAGGACTCTACAAGCTCCAAGTTTGGAGTGAGCACGAACCTCCATGGTTCGGCTTTTTGTCTCCCCTATGAAGAAGAAAGAGGGATAGAAGAAGGGAGGTTTCAAGTCCCCGAGAAAAACAATAAAAAAACTTCAAAAAGGGGAACTAATAAGGGTTAATTACATATAAGTGCATATTTGAATGTTTTTTTAGCCATAAGGCCACAAAATAGTTTTTTTTTCCTCAGAATGCCACTAGATTAAAAAGGGTGTTATATTTTGGATATTAAAAACTAACATATTTACATAAATGCCACTAGAGTAAAAAGTCAACAATCACTCTCTCTCCTCTTTGGTGAGGCCTCCAGTCAATTTCGGCAGGTCTCCGGCTGACCTCAAGCTAACTTCCGGAGAACTCCAGCAAGTTTACTGCGAACTCCGACGGGTTTCCTGCCAACTTCCGACGACTACAAAAGCTACTCTGATGAGATTTCTGGCAACCTCCTGCAAGGTCACAAAAGCTACTATCACTAGCAACAAAAGCTACTGTCACTAGCAATAAAAGCTACTCTGGTGAGATTTCTGGCAACTTCAGTGAAATAACAAAGCTAATATCACCAACAACAAAATCTACTCCTTACCAAAAAACCTATACTCCTCAAAATGAAAAGATAATATCCCCACCAACAAAAGCTACTGTCACCAACAAAAGTTAAGTTCCTCAAAACTAAAAGCTATTGTCACCAACACTAGAAAATTACTCTCACCAGTAACAAAAGCTGCTCTCACCATCACTAAAAGTTACTCTCATCAACACCAAAAGCTATAACCAAACAGAATAAAAACTACTACCACGCAGAACAAAAACTACTCCTAGAGACTAAGATCTCAGATACTAACAAACTATACAAAAGTAAAATATACAACAAAAAGAAAAATGCTACAGCAATAGAGAAAAAAAATCATATTCAATGATGCAAAAAATATGTAGGGTTCAGCAATAATATAAATATGTACAAAACTACTTCCATAGTTGTAAAAAGCCACTACAATAGTTGTGAAAATCTATTAGTTGTACAAAGCTACTATCAATGTTGTAATGCTACTGTCATTTTTCAAATGGCCTCCGTTGAAGTTCCTTGTTGTCAAGTGATGCGGCTTAAACAGCCTCACAATCTAACCCTGCAAAATGTAGTTGTCAGTATAGGATAAGCAGGGATCGTTCAGTCCGGGGATTGTAGGGTACACCTACACAAAAAGGTCAATTAACAAATAAAAGAATAAAATGGGGGGTTTTGGAATTTGGTTCCTAATCTACTTAAAATAAAAACAAAACAAATAAAACTATCTACAATGATCGACTTCCCTAACCTAGACCAATACCACTCGGAAATTACTAAGTGTAAAAACAGAAAATCCATTTCAACATGCTGCAAAAATGTGCCCATCTTAAATGCCTAGATCCGAGCTCAAATGAAAAGCCTCAGCGGATCAATCCATTTATCTGATTCGTTCTAATGTAGGCTTGGATCGGAAAAGTCCTTACCAAGTCTAATACTACTAATTTTCGAAAACACTCAGCGTAATTCTCTTAACTAGTAGTATTATCTAACCCTCGAATCAACTCACACGTGCAAATTAACCATTACACATAGAATTTAACACGTAATTTTCAGAATCATTTAATCATTAAAGCATGATTTTTACCACTCGTTAGAACTAATTACTACTTGTTTAACTCAGCGTCTTAACAAATAATAATTACTCTTGGCAAATTAAGCAAACACACAAGAACTCTCACCGTTATTCTAGCATGCAAACTTATTAACCTAACTCTGAAAATTACCTAAACACGTAAAAGGGCACAAGATTATAACATGCATCATAAAAGAATTCTCGAAATTAACTCAATAATAAACTGAAAATCTCAAAAATTAATAAAAATATTCTGAAAATTTCATGTCTCCAATTACACAACTCGCAAATTGAAACACACAAACCGAAACAAAAATTATAAGTAGAGTCATAGTTACACTTTGAAGCTTTCCTCAGCGGCTTAGCAACAAGGTGATGAACTTGTCTCTGCAATGGTGGTGGAGCGTCCTTGACTCAGCGCCTAAGAGCTTCGTAGATTGATGGATGGATGGTCGTCACGGTCTTGTAGGAGATGGAGGTTTGAGGAGTGAATTGGGCAGTCTTGGAAAGGTTTTTGGCAAGGAAGTGATAGGCAATGAATTATCTTGGCTGGGAAGTGATCTTGGCTGGGAAGTGATGCAAATTATGTTCTGGATGTTGCTTATTTATAGGGGAGCATTGGTTGGCTTTCCCAACTGAAACGTCTCCTTTATGGCCTTAACTCCTCTCATAATGGGGCAATTCCTTTAATTTCCGAGCTGAAACATCTTTCTTTATTTATTTTTCAGCTGAAACATCTTTCTCTTTTATTCCTCAACTGAAAAAAACGTCTTTCTCCTTTATTTCTTTAGCTGAAAACGTCTTTCTCCTTTATTTCCCTTCTTCATTGCTTGGTCAAATGTCTTAAATACTTTTTTATGACTCCATCATTGCTTTCCAAGAGTTCCACCAGGCAAGGTTTCCTACAACAAGCAGGAGAATATCAGAATTTTCTACAGAAAATAAAGGGAATTAAAATGTAAAGACCGCAAAAACAGTTGACAGTTAGGAATCCTGATCCAGCTAGGATTTTTCATGAATTTTACTTTTTCCGCCTATTTCACTCCAAACACTCAACAAGACTTTCAAAATGATTTAATGACTCAAAACACTAAACTAAGGGAGAAATAAGGCTAAAATGAGGCACATATTCAATAATATCGTCACACTTTTTTGCTCCTATCAACTACCCCACACTTAGCTTTTGCTAGTCCCTTAGCAAAACAAAAATACAAAACAAAACAAGGACTCGACAAAAAACAAGTAAATGACTTACTTCCCCTAACTGTTGTCTCAGAGACTCCAAACTCATGGCTTTCACGTTAAAACACTTAATCAAAATTGCATAGATAATTCCATGGTTAATAAAACCTGTGACATTCATATGACTAAGCAAGATATGGAGAACTTAAGTTATACAGTGAATGATAGCATGTTTCGAACAAGTCCAATCCAAACTCAACAGGGCATACTCTCGATTTTTCTCTCAGAAATGGCTATGCTTAAAAGCTTCACTCTCAAGTATATGCAAGAGAATAAATTGTAAGGCATCAAACAGCTTGCATATTTCATCAATAAACGCATTTTGTGAAGAATTATTAAAGACCTCAAGAAATGACTAAGTGCACAAATGGACCTAAACCATAAGCTCGACTGCGTACCTGACTCCACTAACTAAGACTGCCCAACTCAAGGATCAAGTCAGCACTTAAAATAGGGTTGTAATGGGGCTAAGCTAGGGTTTTCGAAATGAAGATTAAGGATAAAAAATCCTAAGGACCTAGCAGAGCATATAAGGCCACCTTATTCCTCATTTTTGCAGACCAAATATCATTGTTTTGGGCGAAACCTCACTCTAACCAACATGGGAATGGACAAAGGCATAATTTTCAACTTTGAGCCTTCTACAAATTTGAAAGTCCAAAACCACACTTCAACAATTAACAATTTCCTAAGAGTTTTCTTTTCAATTTTTCTTCTTTTTGCCACTTTTCTTTTTTTTTCTTTTTTTTTTTACGGCAAATTTTTTTTCTTCTTCTTTTTTTCTTGGATTTTCCCCACCCCACACTTGTCTTTCATCGTCACCCCTACATAATATGTCATGCTCTACTAAGTCCCTAAGACAAGGGTAGAGATATCCTGTACTAAGCTCATGGTAGGGTAGTGAGGGTGATGAAACAAAGGTTTTCAACATAGGCTCAAAGGGGTTCATTCTAAGGAGTCCCACGACTGGCACAATTGGGGACACATGCTTGTTTGGCTATGGTGGTTACCCTAATGCCTTCTATCCTATCCAGGATCAGTGCATATTATGGCATACAAGTTTTGACAGTCACAACAGCCGAGTTCTAGTACTCTCTAGTCCATTAAAATCTATGGCACATGATCATTGGATTTCCAAGAATGATGAGGTTTTTCAAATACAGCCACGAAATTCTAGAATTATCAATAAGCACTCGAAAAGAAAGTATTTTAGCTCAACAGCTCACTTAGGGTCAAATGAATTAGACTTAGTCCTAGCATGCTTAATGAACCAAGTTACAATCCTATCTCAAATCTTCATACAAGCATCACAATGTCGATTAACCACAGAATTCAATTAAGTCCTATTTTGATTGTGAAAACCTTTAGCCATGAATTCAGAGACATGTTCATCCTAGACGTTAGGGGCATCCTAAGACTCAAGCAAACAAAAAGACTCTATAAAACCAATTTTTTATTTTTTAATTTTTTTAACTGAAAATATTCTGAAAATAAAGGTGTAAACCCACCCCACCACACTTAGAATCTACATTGTCCTCAATGTAGGCAAGAAATATGGTATATAGACCCTAAATATGGGGGGCTACGAAAATAAGGGAAGGGTAAAATAAACAAAGAAAGACACAAGTACAATTCAACCTAAGAAAGTGCAGGGATAGAAATGTCAAACTCTCGTTGATGGCTCCTCCACAGCCTCGATTGAAATGGGTTGCCTCCCATGCAGCGCTTAATATTTATTGTCCTTCAGCCTGGACTTTTCTCCTTGTTCACACGTGCTCATTCCTTGGGTTAGGCACTGTGTTACTTGGTAGCTTCCCTGTTTCAGCAATCCGGCCCATGAAATCCACCACTTGGCCCATTTGATTCTTGAGTTCTGCAATATCCTTTGAATGGGTTGCCTGTCCTACAACTAAAGCTTGAGTAGCAGTGTTAAGTTGTTGTTGCCCCGTAGCAAGGGACTTCAACAGTTCATCATAATTAGGGGCATTCAAAGTATTAGAAACAGGAGGTGGAGGGACAGAATTGGGAATACCAAAAGCTTGAGGTACCTGAGGCCTCAAAAACAAACCTGATGGGTGCTGAGAATTCTGACCTGGGCCTTGAGGTGGTCTCAAGGTGTTATCATTGTTGGCCCAACGAAAGTTGGGGTGGTCTCTGAGCCCAGGATTGTATGTATTGGAGTAAGGGTTGTACCTCGGGCCTCCTTGACCTCCTTGATACCCTAGGGCGTTAACAGATTCCCATCCTTCTGGAGAGGCAAGCTGGGGACATTTATCTGTGGGGTGCCCTTGAGTCGAGCACATCCCACACACTTGAGCCATTGTTCCTCCTCCATTAACATTTAAGACTTGAGACAGCAAAGTAGACATCTTGTTGACCTTGTCTTCAAGAGCAGAGTTAGTGGACACCTCATGTACCCTCCGTTGAGAGGAAAGCACCCCCTCCTATTGTTGATAGTTTAGTGCACGATTAGTAAGTAGCACCTTGGCATCAGCAGGTGTCTTATCCATAAAGGATCCTCCAGCAGCAGCATCTAACAGACCACGCTCATTAGCGTGAGTCCTTCATAAAAATAGGTAAGGAGGGACCCCTCACTCATCCCATGGTTAGGGCATGATGCTACAAGGCTCTTAAACCGTCCCAATATTGCAGAAATTCTCCTCATGTCCTTGCGTGATTCCACTAATCTGCTTCCTCAAAACAGTGACCTTTGAGGCAGGAAAGTACTTCGTAAGGAACTCGCCCTTCATCCGATCCCAAGTGTTGATAGTCCCAGCAGGCAGCTCAAATAGCCAAGTCTTGGCCTTGTCCTCCAAAGTAAAGGGGAATGACTTCATCTTCAAGATATTGATATCAGCTCCTTTAGGGCACATACTCCCACAGACAAACTCGAACTCGTTGAGATGCTTGTTGGTGTCTTCACTACTCATCCCATGAAACTTGGGTAGGTGATGCAGAAACCCACTCTTTAACTCAAAATCATCATTAAGCCCCTCTCCTGGTTCGGGATAGGCAATGCATAAGGGCGCAGCACCTCCACCTGTAGGATTAGACAGTTGCCTAATAGTCTCAGCCATTGGTGCCTGTACTTGCTCAACATGGGCGTGCTCTTCCTCTTCTTCCTCTTCTGTGTTTGCAACGTCCTCTTCAGTGACCTCCTCTTCTTCCTCTTCAAAGACTTGTTCTTCTCCTTCTTCAGAATGGTCAGGTTTGTTGATCTCCTCGGTTGATCTAGTTGAGGAGTTATAACCTGAATAGCTAGAGTCCTGAGAATCCCTCCTTTCTAGAGGAAGGAGGTCTGAAAAAGTGAGCTCTGCCCTTTGCCTAGCACGTTCCAATTTTTCAAAGAGCTCCTTAGTCTTATCAGAGACAGTGGACATTCATGGACCTTTAAGACCAAATCAAGTGTTAGTAACATATACAAGGTTCGAAATACAAACATTACGTCTTTCCTGCTTTCTAAGTTACTTTTACATTTACATACTTAGGTACTGAAACAAAGGACCTCGTTTGTGCAATGGGACTATAGAACAGCTACCCTCGACAAAGTCATGTTTAATCCAATATACCTTAAGCAGGTCACACATCATTTTTTTTTTATTATAAACATAGTTAATATCTTAATTGATTCCAAGTTGTAAGTCGAGCCCAATAGAAACCACTACTATTGGTGAGATACGATATAGGGATAGTCGCCCAGACATAAGTCTCTTTCCTTTGTTTCAGAAGGCAGAATGGCTAGATTAAGAGGTAAGTGAGAGGGATGACTCATTTTAGTGATACTACGGAGGCTACTCCCTCATTGAGGTTTAGGCCCCTATCGGCTACCCACATAGTGGTTTAGGCTCATTCATAGTATCTCTGAGATCCAATTGAACCCATCACCCAGGGTCTCAACCTAAGACACCATCCGTATGCGCCCCTTACTCAGCTGGGAAATTAACTTATGTGTTAGACCGTTCTCCAAGTGCTAATAAAGGCCGCCCTCAACTTCAAGAGACCTTAGCAAGGTACTAATGAAGGGTTTAGGCCAATATTAACAAAATGGCCCTTGTCTACTTATACGATTTTACACACTTACAACAATTAAGTATTTAGCTAAATTCATAACCTAAGTATAAAAATCTAAGTGAAACACATACAATTTACAACATGCTAAAAAAAAAACTCATTCTACAATTTACAATATACAATTTACAACATGCTGAAAAAAAAGAAGAAAAAATCTAAGTGAAACACATTCAATTTACAATATGGTTAAAAAAAAACAACTTCTACAAATTGTACAACAATGATAAAAGACATGCTTAATTTTGTAACACTCATAAAACTTAAACTAAATCACAATTAAAGTTTGGCCTAACCGAAATCGCAATTTGTCACCATTCCACAAGTGTAGTACAAAAATGAGCATGCATTCTATATACAACAAAATCGATGACACTTTAAGTGCAAGGGATTTTAACAATCCCCGGCAACGGCGCCAAAAATTGATGCGGCTTAAACAGCCTCACAATTTAACCCTGCAAAATGTAGTTGTCAGTATAGGATAAGCAGAGATCGTTCAGTCCGGGGATTGTTGGGTACACCTACACAAAAAGGTCAATTAACAAATAAAAGAATAAAATGGGGGGTTTTGGAATTTGGTTCCTAATCTACTTAAAATAAAAATGAAACAAATAAAACTTTCTACAATGATCGACTTCCCTAACCTAGACCAATACCACTCGGAAATTACTAAGTGTAAAAACAGAAAATCCATTTCAACATGCTGCAAAAATGTGCCCATCTTAAATGCCTAGATAAGAGCTCAAATGAAAAGCCTCAGCGGATCAATCCATTTATCTGATTCCTATTTATAAAGGTTAGTGAAGGTTAGTGAATTATTGAGTTAGCTTATGAAGGTTAGTGAATTATTGAGTTAACTCCTATTTATAAACAGGTTGTAATGTGGCAATAATATCGTCTCCTTTTTGTTTCGATATTAGCAATAACATCATCACGCTTTATAGGGGAGCATTGGTTGGCTTTCCCAACTGAAACGTCTCCTTTATGGCCTTAACTCCTCTCATAATGGGGCAATTCCTTTAATTTCCGAGCTGAAACGTCTTTCTCTTATTTATTTTTCAGCTGAAACATCTTTCTCTTTTATTCCTCAACTGAAAAACGTCTTTCTCCTTTATTCTTCAGCTGAAAACGTCTTTCTCCTTTATTTCCCTTCTTCATTGCTTGGTCAAATGTCTTAAATACTTTATTTTATGACTCCATCATTGCTGTTTCCAAGAGTTCCACCAGGCAAGGTTTCCTACAACAAGCAGGAGAATATCAGAATTTTCTACAGAAAATAAAGGGAATTAAAATGTAAAGACCGCAAAAACAGTTAACAGTTAGGAATCCTGATCCAGCTAGGATTTTTCATGAATTTTACTTTTTCCGCCTATTTCACTCCAAACACTCAACAAGACTTTCAAAATGACTTAATGACTCAAAACACTAAACTAAGTGAGAAATAAGGCTAAAATGAGGCACATATTCAATAATATCGTCACACTTTTTTGCTCCTATCATCAAGCTCTACCACACTACACAAACCATAAGCATTATTTTGCCACCTACAGTACCAAACTTAATTTAAACATTTCTTGGTTGGTCGGATGATCTAGGTCAATGGAGGCTTCACTACTCAAATTCACATGATTTTCGGAATCAACCACTGCCAATGCAAAGGGGAAGAATTCTGCAAGAACAAATATACAACAAAATATTAATATTTTAAATGCAAACTAAAAATAGCAGCGTGCCTCTGAACAGCAAACATGGCACTCTTTATCAACCAGATAATCAAAATCAAACAATCTAAAATGCTACTGACATAGGTACAGAAAGCTACTATGACACATGTACAAAGCTATCGAACCAGTAATAAAATTCTACTGACATAGATTCCGATTGCAACAAAATTTGTTGATTATCCATGTTGATAGTGTAATACAAACCTCAAACAAGAAATGCTAGAGATACAAAATCACAAACAAAAAGAAAACTGAATTTCATACAAAATCCTGATTTTTTGATTTGATATACTATTGGCAAAAGATAACATGAAATCAATTAAAATGAAAATAGAAAAGCTACTAACATCAGCTTTGAAAGATACTAACATAGGTATAGAAAGTTACTATTACTGTTTTTGAAAACCACGATAACAGTTATAGAAAGCTACTGACTTGAAATCAATTAAAATGCAAACAGAAAAGTTACTGACATCAGCTTGAAATGGTACTAACAAAGGTATAGAAAGATAATACCACTATTTTGAAAAGCAACCATAGAAGTTATAGAGAGCTACTGATGAAATCAATTAAAATGAAAACAAAAAAAGCTACTGACATCAGCTTGAAAATATACTAAGATAAGCATAGAAAACTATTATCACTGTGTTGTAAAGCCACTACAACAATTATAGAGAGCTGCTGACTATAATGAAATTTTTTTTTTTAGAAGAACAAGATATGACAAAAGTGTGAATGAAAACACATGAATCTAAAACTCTATCAACTAGATTATTAGCTTCTAGTTTTGACATGAATGACAACACAGAGTAACTAACAAAAATGCACAATAAGTTTGTTTGACAATGATAGTAGTTTTTCAAAAGTATCCTAGTAGCATTATCAAACAGTACTAGTAACTATTTTTACAGTATATCAGTTATCTAGAAAAAACCAGAGAAACTAGCAATAGGTTTGTTTGACTGTAATAGATGCCAATATGGATTATGGGGGAGTCATTCACCATTTGTAGTGGAGACAATGTCTAATCCTTGGTATTCATTGGTGATATAGTTTTTCACTCCATATATTATCAAAGTCTATACAAACTGAGATCATCATAAGACAGTTATTCAATCCAGACCTTCCAACTATCAAACCTATTCTTTCAATAAGTACCCTACCAACTAGATTGGTTCATCAGGTACTGCAATAAAAGAGAAAAAACCAAAAACAAATTATATTTATGAAACACAGAACATGGAGTAGGAATATAAAAAACCAATCCTACAGACGACATCATGTTCTCTATACTTGATATTTTCCTTTTCAGAGCCTGACATCAATCCAATAATATAGGAAAGCAATCCTCTAGACCATAAAAGCAAAAAAATGCAAACCAACATCATTAACATCATGAGCCTAGCTACAACAATAGCTTCTACGCTTCTATGCCTCACTTACATTGTATCATAAGTTTGACTAAACAAAGCAAACTAAAAGAAGTGAGCATTGAATTATTACCAGATTCGGTCATGCAATACCACTGTCAATGATTGAGAGTAGGAATGAGCAAACAGGGGCGGGGGGCGGGGTACCCACGGGTTTTCCCCGCATTTGTCAAGCGGGGGCGGGGTTCCCCATCACATGTGCGGGGGCGGGGGCACTTATTTCCCCCTCGGGGGTGCGGGGGGGTGCGGGCGGGGTTTCCCATTACCCATGCGGGGTCCCCGTTTATCTTTTTTTTTTCTTTTTTTTTAATTGAGAACTATTATTTTTCAACCAACATATGGGGCATTTTTATAATTTTCTTATTCTAAAAAAAAAAACAGAAAACTTATACTGGGTATTTATCTTTCCCATCTAGAATACACCTTCAAAGAGATTCGGGATGATCCGACCGTTGGATTGTCGTATAATTTTGTGAGGATGATTCTAAAGGCGATCCGGGACGATCCAACCGTTGGATTTTTGTATAATTTTGTGAGGATGATCCTAAGGGCGATCCGTGAGGATCTAACCGTTGGATCATAGTATAATTGTGAAAAGACGATCCTCTAGGTGATCCTTGAGGATCCAACCATTGGATGGTCGTATAATTTTGTGAGGATGATTCTAAGGGTGATTCGGGACAATCCAACCGTTGGATCTTTGTATAATTTTGAGAGGATGATCCTAAGGGCGATCCGTGAGGATCTGACCGTTGGATCATAGTATAATTGTGAAAAGAAGATCCTCTAGGCGATCCTTGAGGATCTAACCGTTGGATCGTCGTATAATTTTGTGAGGATGATTCTAAGGGCGATCCGGGACAATCCAACCGTTGGATCTTCATATAGTTTTGAGAGGATGATCCTAAGGGCTATCTGTGAGGATCTGACCGTTGGATCATCGTATAATTGTGAAAAAACGATCCTCTAGGCGATCCTTGAGGATCAGACCGTTGGATTGTCGTATAATTGTGATTTGTGATTTTGGCTGTTAGAGAAGACGCAGCCGGATTTTTGCCAAAAAAAAAAAAAAAAAAAGAAGAGAGAAGACGCAGCCGGACTTATAGAAATAAGAGAGAAGACGTAGCAGGATTTTATTACTTCACATTTAATCGCCAGGTTGTGAAAATTGTTTTATAGAAATAAATATTTGTTTTAAACGTATTGCTTCCTCGTTTCTTAAACACTGTCTCAAGCATTTGAAATACTCAATCGACCAAAACAATGATGAAAATAAAAAGAATAAAAAAATTATTTTTTGTCAAAAAAGAAAAGGAAAAAAAAAAACTGAAAAGATAGAAAATAGAAGAAAAAAAAAAAGACCAATGCTGGGGGCGGGGCGGGGCGGGGCGAGGAATCCCCCATCTGATAATATCCCCAGACGGGGAGCGGGGGGCGCGGGGCGGGGGAATTCCCCGTTTGCTCATTCCTAATTGAGAGCGTATTGTTGTGTATGATGAAAAGCTCCAGTTGAGCATCAAGCTTGTTCTTGTCCGTAAGGCTTTCAAATCAAATTTTGTGCAAAGCGTACACAAACCCAATCACATCCGATCAATCTCAAATTCAATTCCCAACCAATAAACCAATAATCTAAAAACAACTCTAGGATTAATGCAATTATAATCGGAGATTACAAATCGAGAAAGCCAAATTATGTAATAGAGGAAGAGAGAGAGAGGGAGCAAGAGAGAAATTACATAAGAGGAATTGCTGATGAGTTCGTGAAGGAAAATCTCCTTGTTGCTGTAGAAGGTGTTACTTGTTGCTACCGTGGTTTGAATTTAATTTGAATTAGCCTAGAGGCCTTGGTTGCCATCGCCCATGCTCTCTCTACTAAACCAAAACAACCACTGGCTACTACGGTCTCTGATCTTCTTCGCACATCAATCCACTGAGTTAACCAACATCATGACGAACACCGGCGATCCCCTGCTGTCCCAATATGCTTCGTCCCAAGCTAAGAGGTGTCTGAGTGGCAGAGAATCGGTGCCATTGATGGGTCCACCGAGTCGACCGGCACCGTGATAAAGGTTGTCGTTGTTCGACAAGACCAAGTTGAGAGAGAGAGAGAATGTGATTTCTATTTGAAACAAATAGGCTCCATCGGAGAAGATGAGAGAGAGAGAGAGAGAGAGAGAGAGATATCTGAGGGAAAAATAGGCATAGCCCAAAAAGAAGCTGACGTTTTTGGGCTCCAAAGTGGCCTTATGAAGACAAAAACTGTTAGGTGGCCTTATAGCTAATTAAAGTTTCAAAATGACACTTGTGAGTAATTTTCTAAACTAATAAAACCTTTAAAACATACCTTGAAAAGTGTAGAAAATAGCCGGAAAAAATTGCTGGAATTTGGTTGCCGGAGCTTGGCGGTGGTTAGCTAGAATTGTTTGGGTTGCGCTTCCTTTTTCCTTTTGTTTTTTTTTTTCTTCTTCTACCTTTGACCAAAGTGTGGGCCGCGGGACGGTTTTTTTTTTCTTTCTTTTCTTTTCTTCTGACTTGGGCTGCGGGTCCTTTCTTTTTGCCCTCTTTTTTTTCTTTTTTTTTTCTCTCTACGGGGCCACCTCCTTTTTCTTTCTTTCTTTTCTTCTTCTTCTCTTTCTTTCCTTGTTCTGGGCACATGGGCAGTATGAGCCTATTATTTTTACTTTCTTTCTTTTCTTCCTCTGGGACCGCTCCCTCTTTCTCCTTCTTTTTCTTCTTTCTTCTCTTTGTTTTTTCTGCGTGTCTTCTTCTTCCTCCTCTTGGTTTTTTTTTTCGGCGCTGGCAGAGGCTAACCAACTAACTGATAAGGTGCGGTGGAGGCGCTGGGCAGTCGCTGGGTAGCAGGGGGTAGGAGCGGTGGTGGCAAGGTTGAGGTTTTTCCGGGTTTTTGGTTTTTAGTTTTGGAATTTCAGGGTTAGGACTTCGTGCTGGTAACATGTTTAAGGAAAACTGAAATTGGGAGAGAATTTAGTCGTACTTTGATTGATAATAAGGGCCTCTTTATATAGAGGATTACAAGACATAGAATCAAAGTTGTACAAAGGAAGATAATCGTACAATTAATTAGATATCTCCGAGAATATCTCTAATTCAAAACCCTATTACAACTAGGTCAAGTAACCTAGAGTTTGTGCCAGACACATAATTTGAATTTACTTGAACACTAACTAAATTTAACTTTTAGATAATTTAGTTGAAGAAAATAGTTTTTACTATTGGAGAAGGTTTTAGAAGAGGTAAAGTTACACGAGTGATTTATCATTTTTATGTTATATCCTTTACATACACCTTTTTTTAAATTTTTATTTTTATTTTTATAGAGCTCAGAGAGTTCTTTTGGGGTCCTCATGGTAAAATCCCTCTGGTGGCTTCAAGCATGTTTGCCAACCAAAGTCTATTGGAGGGTTTAAAGTTAGACTTGCTTCACATGTTAATATGGGTCATCATTTGGTTCGTGGGTCCAAAAGCCCATTGGCACGTAGCCGGTCTATTGGGAGAAAACCCTGCGTGGCTTGAGTAAAGGCTCGAAAACTGTCCAACCCGTAAGGTATAAGGTAGGGATAGAGTAGAGGGTCCAAAGCCCGTGCTCGGCCCGTGGTCCAACCCATTATATCCCTACTAAAGCCTGCATGGCCCGACCTTATAAATCCTGCCCCAAAACCATTCAATGTTAGTATTAAATTTTTTTTTAATATAGTTATTAGTTGAATATGTGGACTAATTATTACATTACACCTTATTTTCCTTTAATTTTTTATTTTATCTTGTTAAATCATCAACTGCAAAAGAGATCTCTGAAATTTTTTTTGTACATTTTTCAATAAAAAAATACATATATATAAAGGGTTGGCCCTGCCCACCCAAATAGCTCGGCATGTGATGCGGCTGAAATAGCCTCACAATTTAACCCTGCAAAATGTAGTTGTCAGTATAGGATAAGCAAGGATCGTTCAGTCCGGGGATTGTAGGGTACACCTACACAAAAAGGTCAATTAACAAATAAAAGAATTAAATGGGGGGTTTTGAATTTTGGTTCCTAATCTACTTAAAATAAAAACAAAACAAATAAACCTATATACAATGATCGACTTCCCTAACCTAGACCAATACCACTTGGAAATTACTAAGTGTAAAAACAGAAAATCCATTTCAACATGCTACAAAAATGTGCCCATCTTTAATGCCTAGATAAGAGCTCAAATGAAAAGCCTCAGCGGATCAATCCACTTATCTGATTCATTCTAATGTAGGCATGGATCGGAAAAGTCCTTACCAAGCCTAATACTACTAATTTTCAAAAACACTCAGCGTAATTCTCTTAACTAGCAGTATTATCTAACCCTCGAATCAACTCACACGTGCAAATTAACCATTACACATAGAATTTAACACGTAATTTCCAGAATCGTTTAATCATTAAAGCATGATTTTTACGACTCATTAGAACTAATTACTACTTGTTTAACTCAGCGTCTTAACAAATAACAATTACTCTTGGCACATTAAGCAAACACACAAGAACTCTCACCGTTATTCTAGTATGCAAACTTATTAACCTAACTCTGAAACTTACCTAAACACATAAAAGGGCACAAGATTGTAACATGCATCATAAAAGAATTCTCGAAATTAACTCAATAATAAACTGAAAATCTCAAAAATATTAATAACAATATTCTGAAAATTCCATGTCTCCAATTACACAACTCGCAAATTGAAACAAACAAAACCGAAACAAAAATTATAAGTAGAGTCATAGTTACACTTTGAAGCTTTCCTCAGCGGCTTAGCAACAAGGTGATGAACTTGTCTCTACTATGGTGGTGGAGCGTCCTTGACTCAGCGCCTCAGAGCTTCGTAGATTGATGGATGGATGGTGGTCACGGTCTTGTAGGAGATGGAGGTTTCAGGAGTGAATTGAGCAGTCTTGGAATGGTTTTTTGGCCAGGAAGTGATAGGCAATGAATTATCTTGGCTGGGAAGTGATCTAATTCTGTTCTGACGTTGCCTATTTATAGGGGAGCATTGGTTGGCTTTTGTCAACTGAAACGTCTCCTTTATGGCCTTAACTCCTCTTATAATGGGGCAATTCTTTTAATTTCCAAACTGAAACGTCTTTCTCTTATTTATTTTCCAGCTGAAACATCTTTCTCTTTTATTCCTCAACTGAAAACGTCTTTTCTCCTTTATTCCCCAACTGAAAACGTCTTTCTCTTATTATTTATTTTCCAGCTGAAACGTCTTTCTCTTTTATCCTCAACTGAAAACTGAAAACGTCTTTTCTCCTTTATTCCCCAACTGAAAACGTCTTTCTCTTATTTATTTTCCAGCTGAAACGTCTTTCTCTTTTATTCCTCAACTGAAAACGTCTTTTCTCCTTTATTTCCCTTCTTCATTGCTTGGTCAAATATCTTAATGCTTTATTTTATGACTCCATCATTGCTGTTTCCAAGAGTTCCACCAGGCAACGTTTCCTACAACAAGCAGGAGAATATCAGAATTTTCTAGAGAAAATAAAGGGAATTAAAATGTAAAGACCGCAAAAACAGTTGACAGTTAGGAATCCTGATCCAGGTAGGATTTTTCATGAATTTTACTTTTTTCGCCTATTTCACTCCAAATACTCAACAAGACTCTCAAAATGACTTAATGACTCAAAACACTAAACTAAGGGAGAAATAAGGCTAAAATGAGGCACATAATCAATAATATCGTCACACTTTTTTGCTCCTATCAACTACCCCACACTTAGCTTTTGCTAGTCCCTTAGCAAAACAAAAATACAAAACAAAACAACGACTCGAAAAAAAACAAGTAAATGACTCTACTTCCCCTAACTGTTGTCTCAGAGACTCCAAACTCATGGATTTCACGTTAAACACTTAATCAAAATTGCATAGATAATTCCATGGTTAATATAAACCTGTGACATTCATATGACTAAGCAAGATATGGAGAACTTAAGTTATACAATGAATGATAGCATGTTTCGAACAAGTCCAATCCAAACTCACAGGGCATACTCTCGATTTTTCTCTCAGAAATGGCTATGCTTAAAAGCTTCACTCTCAACTATATGCAAGAGAATAAATTGTAAGGCAACAAACAGCTTGCATATTGCATCAATAAACACATTTTGTGAAGAATTATTAAAGACCTCAAGAAATGACTAAGTGCACAAATGGACCTAAACCATAAGCTCGACTGCGTACCTGACTCCACTAACCAAAGACTACCCATCTCAAGGATCAAGTCAGCACTTAAAACAGGTTGTAATAGGGCTAAGCTAGGGTTTTCGAAATGAAGATTAAGAATACAAAAATCCAAAGGACCTAGCAGAGCATATATGGACCACCTTATGTCATCATTTTTGTAGGCCAAATATCATTGTTTTGGACCAAACCTTCACTCAACCAACATGGGAATGGACAAAGGCATAATTTTCAACTTTGAGCCTTCTACAAATTCCAAAACCACACTTCAACAATTTTCCAAGAGTTTTCTTTTCAATTTTTCTTTCTTTCTTTTTCTTTTTCATTTTTTTCTTTCTTCTTTTTTTTTACGGCAAATTTTTTTTTTCTTTCTCTTCTTTTCTTGGATTTTCCCCACCCCACACTTGTCTTTCATCGTCACCCCTACATACTATGTCATGCTCTACTAAGTCCCTAAGACAAGGGTAGAGATATCATGTACTAAGCTCATGGTAGGGTAGTGAGGGTGATGAAACAAAGGTTTTCAACGTAGGCTCAAAGGGGTTCATTCTAAGGAGTCCCACGACGGGCACAATTGGGGACACATGCTTGTTTGGCTATGGTGGTTACCCTAATGCCTTCTATCCTATCCAGGATCAGTGCATATTATGGCATACAAGTTTTGACAGTCACAACAGCCGAGTTCTAGTACTCTCTAGTCCATTAAAATCTATGGCACATGATCATTGGATTTCCAAGAATGATGAGGTTTTGCAAATACAGCCACGAAATTCTAGAATTATCAATTAAGCACTCGAAAAGAAAGTATTTTAAGCTCAACAACTCACTTAGGGTCAAATGAATTAGACTTAATCCTAGCATGCTTAATGAACCAAGTTACAATCCTATCTCAAATCTTCATACAAGTATCACAATGTCGATTAACCACAGAATTCAATTAAGTCCTATTTCGATTGTGAAAACCTTCAGCCATGAATTCAGAGACATGTTCATCCCAAACGTTAGGGGCATCCTAAGACTCAAACAAACAAAAAGACTCTAAAACCAATTTTTGTTTTTTTGTTTTTTCTAAACTAAAATAAAGGTGTAAACCCACCCCACACTTAGAATCTACATTGTCCTCAATTTAGGCAAGAAATATGGTATATAGACCCTAAATATGGGGGACTACGAAAATAAGGGAAAGGTAAAATAAACAAACAAACAAAGACACAAGTACAATTCAACCTAAGCAAGTGAAGGGATAGAAATGTCAAACTCTCGTTGATGGCTCCTCCACATCTTAAATTGAAATGGGTTGCCTCCCATGCAGCGCTTAATATTTATAGTCCTTCAGCCTGGACTCTTCTTCTTGTTTACACGTGCTCGGTCAAGTGTTAGTAACATATACAAGGTTCGAAATACAAACATTATGTCTTTCCTACTTTCTAAGTTACTTCTACATTTACATACTTAGGTACTGGAACAGATGACCTCGTTTGTGCAATGGGACTATAGAACAGCTACCCTCGACAAAGTCATGTTTAATCCAATATACCTTAAGCAGGTCACACATCTTTTTTTTTTTTTTTAAGTTTGTTATAAACTTAGTTAATATCTCAATTGATTCCAGGTTGCAAGTCGAGCCCTATAGATACCGCTACTATTGGTGAGATACGATATAGGGATAGTCGCCTAAACATAAGTCTCTTTCCTTTGTTTCAGAAGGAAGAATGGCCAGATTAAGAGGTAAGTGAGAGGGAGGACTCATTTTAGTGATACTACGGAGGCTACTCCCTCATTGAGGTTTAGGCCCCTATCGGCTACTCCCACATAGTGGTTTAGGCTCATTCCATAGTATCTCTGAGATCCAATTGAACCCATCACCCAGGGTCTCAACCTAAGACACCATCCGTATGCGCCCCTTACTCAGCTGGGAAATTAACTTATGTGTTAGACCGTTCTCAGAGTGCTAATAAAGGCCGCCCTCAACCTCAAGAGACCTTAGCAAGGTACTAATGAAGGGTTTAGGCCAATATTAACAAAAGGGCCCTTGTCTACTCATACGATTTTACACACTTAAAACAATTAAGTATTTAGCTAAATTCATAACCTAAGTATAAAAATCTAAGTGAAACACATACAATTTACAACATGCTATAAAAAAAACTCATCCTACAATTTACAATATACAATTTACAACATGCTGGAAAAAAAATCTAAGTGAAACACATTCAATTTACAATATGGTTAAAAAACACAACTTCTACAAATTGTACAACAATGATAAAACACATGCTTAATTTCGTAACACTCATAAAACTTAAACTAAATCACAATTAAAGCTTGGCGGAACATAAATCGCAATTTGTCACCATTCCAAAAGTGTAGTACAAATATTAGCATGCATTCTATATACAACAAAATCGATGACACTTTAAGTGCAAGGGATTTTAACAATCCC
Organism: Rosa lucieae; assembly: GCA_024704745.1. Lineage (NCBI taxonomy): Eukaryota > Viridiplantae > Streptophyta > Magnoliopsida > Rosales > Rosaceae > Rosa > Rosa lucieae. Next base: position 32,975 of record JANPXK010000097.1, read on the forward strand.
CGGCAACGGCGCCAAAAATTGATGCGGCTGAAATAGCCTCACAATTTAACCCTGTAAAATGTAGTTGTCAGTATAGGATAAGCAAGGATCATTCAGTCCAGGGATTGTAGGGTATACCTACACAAAAAGGTCAATTAACAAATAAAAGAATTAAATGGGGGGTTTTGAATTTTGGTTCCTAATCTACTTAAAATAAAAACAAAACAAATAAACCTATATACAATGATCGACTTCCCTAACCTAGACCAATACCACTTGGAAATTACTAAGTGTAAAAACAGAAAATCCATTTCAACATGCTACAAAAATGTGCCCATCTTTAATGCCTAGATAAGAGCTCAAATGAAAAGCCTCAGCGGATCAATCCACTTATCTGATTCATTCTAATGTAGGCATGGATCGGAAAAGTCCTTACCAAGCCTAATACTACTAATTTTTTAAAACACTCAGCGTAATTCTCTTAACTAGCATTATTATCTAACCCTCGAATCAACTCACACGTGCAAATTAACCATTACACATAGAATTTAACACGTAATTTCCAGAATCGTTTAATCATTAAAGCATGATTTTTACCACTCGTTAGAACTAATTACTACTTGTTTAACTCAGCGTCTTAACAAATAACAATTACTCTTGGCACATTAAGCAAACACACAAGAACTCTCACCGTTATTCTAGTATACAAACTTATTAACCTAACTCTGAAAATTACCTAAACACATAAAAGGGCACAAGATTGTAACATGCGTCATAAAAGAATTCTCGAAATTAACTCAATAATAAACTGAAAATCTCAAAAATATTAATAAAATATTCTGAAAATTTCATGTCTCAATTACACAACTGCAAATTGAAACAACAAAACCGAAACAAAAATTATAATAGAGTCATAGTTACACTTTGAAGCTTTCCTCAGCGGCTTAGCAACGGTGATGAACTTGTCTACTATGGTGGTGGAGCGTCCTTGACTCAGCGTCTAAGAGCTTCGTAGATTGATGGATGGATGGTGGTCACGGTCTTGTAGGAGATGGAGGTTTGAGGAGTGAATTGGGCAGTCTTGGAATGGTTTTTTGGCCTGGAAGTGATAGGCAATGAATTATCTTGGCTGGGAAGTGATCTAATTCTGTTCTGGACGTTGCCTATTTATAGGGGAGCATTGGTTGGCTTTTGTCAACTGAAACGTCTCCTTTATGGCCTTAACTAGTCTCATAATGGGGCAATTCTTTTAATTTCCAAACTGAAACGTCTTTCTCTTATTTATTTTCCAGCTGAAACATCTTTCTCTTTTATTCCTCAACTGAAAATGTCTTTTCTCCTTTATTCCCCCCAACTGAAAACGTCTTTCTCTTATTTATTTTCCAGCTGAAACGTCTTTCTCTTTTATTCCTCAACTGAAAACGTCTTTTCTCCTTTATTTCCCTTCTTCATTGCTTGGTCAAATATCTTAATGCTTTATTTTATGACTCCATCATTGCTGTTTCCAAGAGTTTCACCAGGCAACGTTTCCTACAACAAGCAGGAGAATATCAGAATTTTCTAGAGAAAATAAAGGGAATTAAAATGTAAAGACCGCAAAAACAGTTGACAGTTAGGAATCCTGATCCAGGTAGGATTTTTCATGAATTTAATTTTTTCGCCTATTTCACTCCAAACACTCAACAAGACTCTCAAAATGACTTAATGACTCAAAACACTAAACTAAGGGAGAAATTAGGCTAAAATGAGGCACATAATCAATAATATCGTCACACTTTTTTGCTTCTATCAGCATGGCTTGACCAGAAAAAACCTGTATTGCCCATGGCCTATGAGAGGCTTTGGGCTTTTATTTTGAAGAAAAGCCCTGAACTGATTAGCCCTAATATATGAAAGAAGATGTTGTAGCCCTGCTTGAGCCCATTAGTTTTGGCATGGAAATCAAATTTGGAGTTTCAGTGGCGGAGGACGTTGGCTGTTGTTTCCCGACCAAATCTGACTGCTCCCCTACAGTTTCATGGCGGCGGTGAAAAACTATTGGCAGCAGCAAGATCCTCTGTTAGAATTGAAGGGTTTGGTTGCTGTAGGTTTGCCATCGAGCTATTAAGCGGAGTGGTTGATTCTCTCAGGCAAGCGACGGCGGCACAGCAAGTGGACTTCCTTCGATGAGGTAGTGCGTGCGATACCGGTGTAGGGGTTTGGTGTTTCAGCGGCAGCAGGGGATGTTACCAAGACAAACTGACTGCCAGGAGATGACCTAATGGTGCTTTGGCTCGAGTTTGTTATTTGGACTTGGGCCTGAGATTTATTGGGTGGTCTATAGTAGTAGAAATTGGGCTTACTAAGTCTTGGATCCAGATCTAGGATCCGGGTGGTTTTTCTATTAAAACTTGGGATCTGGGACAGCTCTCGGTGTGATATTCAACATTTTATTTTGATTGGGATCAATACCTGTGAGGAACTGCTAGGATTATTGGCTTGAGGTTGTCAACAAGTCTGCTGATGAATTTTGCAGAAAAAATTTAATGTCAGTTAATTATTAGTTTACCCCCCCCCCCCCCCCGGGAGATTTATTCTATAAGTTGACTGGTATTGCGTTTAGGTAGACCTATAAATTGACCGGATTTTGATCTAGACCCCCTCCAAATCCGTGGTTATTGGACGGGTTTGGATCAATAATTTTGATCCGTTAATGATCCGAATCGGTTAACCCATTTATTTAACGGATCAAATACGAATTTAGGTTGATCCGATCCGTTAATGATCCGACCCGTTTTCATAATAATAAAATATTATTTTTTATTAATATATTATAATTTTAAAAATATATATAAAATATTAAGAATTTTATAATACAAATTTTTTGCAGAAATCTAAGGGACAGTCCATCACCCAAAATTCTAGAAGCAATTAGAATTTTGATAATGTAACTCTACGTTTGGTGATACTCTTCATTTTGTTTTAATATTTTATTAATATCTTATAAGGTATCATGATATAAATTTAATATTACAATTTAAAATGTTAAAATATTTGAAATTATAAATGGGTCGGATTAGCAGATTGGGTATCCGTTAATCCGGCGGATACGGATTTAGATTGAACTATCAATGATCCGCCGGGTTAACGGAGCGGGTTTGGATCAAATTTTTTTTTTAAATAAACGGATTTGAATTTAGGTCGATCCGATCCAAATCCGGTCCATTTACAGGTCTACGTTTAGGTGTCTCTTTCTAAAGGCCTCATTGGGCCCTGTCATTGTGTAATATTACTTTTTCCATATTGAATAAAAATGTCTGACCTCCTTCTACCAAAAAAAAAGCTTTAAAACTAATGAACTATATCATGAAAGTAATTTTCCTAAGAAAAAAAAATCCTAATAAAAAGGATATGCATTATGCAACCCTATAAATCACTTAGTGGCTATTTTGATCACCAAGCTGTCCTTCTCTGAAAATTGAAGATAACATGCACTAACACCATTCAGATATGTTCGAGTTTAAAACAGAGCTATCAATCCTGCTATTCTGCTAACACACAATCAAAAATCAAAGATGCTATGATATTCACTGAAGGACTTCAAACAACTCCAACAGTTTCTCTATAATTTCTTTATTATAGGGAAGCAAAAATCAAAATCTTTATAATTTTTTCGCTCCAACTCCAACTAATTCCCTGTTTCAAAAAAAAAAAATTAATAAATAAATAAAACTCCAACAGATTCCCTATTCTTCCCTAGAAGTTTAGTGATTTCTATAAATTTAGAAAATTTTGTTCTCTTTCATCACTATCCTTAAAATAGAAATAGGTATAAGAAATCTGTTGGAGCAAAAAAAAATTATTTTTTCCTAAGTAGAGGACAATTAAAATATGAGGAAGCTATTAGAGTTGTTCTTACCTGTATAGGAGCTTCACAAAGATCAATTGGGGTCTTCATCCTCAATCTCTTTCATTCAAACCTAGTTTAAGCCTAAAGCTTTGGTGTTCTATATAAGGAATGCCAACAATACCAAAACATTATACTAACAAAATGAAACAAGATTGGATGATCTCCAAGCATACTGCTTGCTCATTGAGGAGATGAAGTGTTAAAGTAATAAATAGTTTTGAGTTTAGTTCATGGGGATATATGCGCCTTGAAATTGTAATTAAGTTGCAAATATCACGGAAAATGTTGCTTTGAATTGTGATTTGGACAAGAGAAGTTTTAAATACACACCCCTAATTACTTAATACACACTCCTTACTCAATCCATCTACCATTTAATTTCTCATTCTAATATTTTACTAAATACACAACCCAAATTACCTAAAATATCCTTAAACTAAAAAACCATGAAATATACTATTATTTAACTACATTAAAACTACTATTTAATTTGATTAGTATATATTAACATATTACTGTTTATAATTGACCATATTAATTACTTGCGTTAGTTATTAGGAAATCCATAAGGGTTCATTATTGTTCCCTTCAGATATATACTTAGAAATAAGTTTTGTATTATTTGAGTTCTCATCCACCAAACACCAAATTAAAAATGACGTCTCTAGGGTTTTCTCTCTAGAGTCTTTCTCGAAAGCTGCCGCTTTCGACAAAATGGCCGGCAACGGTGAAATTCTGAGTAAGGGGGTCCAATCGGGTGATGGTCCGATCGGCCTTGCCTTGGCAAAGATGCAGCGGTGCTGTTCCCTTGGGCGGCGTTGCAGATCTGGAAGGGTGGATGGACGTTGGGCTGAAGCAAGGGTGCCCAAGTGCTTGGGTGCCCAGATCAGTTTAAGATGGGACTGGGCCTTTGTCAAGCTTGACCCGATAGATTTGACTTTGGATTCGGGCCGGATTTGGATCTGTGATGCCCCGGAAATTCTTAATTATTTTATGAGGATTTTCCGGAATCTAATTTATGGTTGTTGGACTGTTTCGTGGCTCGTGGATGGAGCGGAAGTGTTTCGGACGAATTAATTATTCGAAAAGTATGACTTTAGGGGGGATTCAAGGTTGACTTTTGATACGTTGGGATTCTCCGAAAACTTCCTTCACAAAAGTTGTAGAGCGCGTCGATACGAGTTCGTGGATATGTGGAATGCATAAATCGGAGTTCGTATGAGAAAGTTATGGCTAGCGGAAACTTCTTCCGTTTTAGTATAAATATGGAAAAATCAGAAATTAATTTCATTCTCCTCATTTCCTTTTCCGGAAACCTTCCTCTCTCTCTCTCTTCTCTCTCGGTCGATACCTTTGGTATCGAAGATTTCTGTCTGACCCGACCTGAAACCGGTCGACCCGACCCGACTTTTCAGGCGGACTGCGGCTGTCTCCGGTGACCAAACTTTCCAGACAGGTTCGCCTCCTTGGTCCGGTCGTCTCTGTGGTGTTCTCTAGTGCCGATTCTCGGTGGTAGCGGCGGTAGAAGGCTGTACAGGTTGGTATTTTCGGACCCGGCCGGAAAACACAACTCCGGCGACTTCGTGGCTTCGTGTTTCCTTGGTTGAGTTCATAATAGGCTTGCTGATCGATCTGTGATGTTTGTTTTGATCGGTTTACGTGGAAATCGGTTCAACTCAGTTGGGATTACTGTTCACGTCTTGTGAGGTAGTTTTCGATCCCTTAAGCTTGTCTTCTGACTTCGATCCAGTTATGAAAGTTCACAAGCATGCTTAGATGAAGCTTTTTGATGTTGGGAGTTTTGTGAAATATTAAGTTTTGGCCGGTGGCGGTGTTCCGGCGGTGTTCCGGCCATGTATGGGACTTTTTTTGGTATTATATATGTTCTACTCGTTGATACGAGCGTTTCGATATATAATATGCAAATTTTGGAGTTTGTATGGAATTGTTATGATTTTTGCAGTTTCATACCGATCGATTTATTCGATCCGTGAGGATTCGAGCGTCCGATCGACTTGTGGTTTGGTCACATCGATCGTGGACGTATTCCGGAGACTTTGGGAGGTCTCGGATGTGGTTTTGCCTCGATTGGCGCCACTTTGGGGATTTTAGTTCAAAACAGGGGTTTCGAACTTAAATCAAATGTGAATCGTTACTAAGTTGGAACCGTATATGATTAGGTACTTGACGAAGTATTTGGACGAGTTGTTGGTGATAGTTTTGGTTCGGTTCTGTATTGAAGACGCAGCAGGAGTTCGAGGTGAGTAATCTCACGAAGTTCATATCACGAACGGGTTCACCACACTGTTTTGAGAGTTATTTAGTTAACTGCAAACTATAGTTGGTATTAGTAGGCATTCCTGAGCGGATGACTACGTATATATATATTTACGTGAAATATATATGTTTTGGTGGTTTGTGGATTTTGAAACAATATGCATGAAATGATGCTTTTTATTGTTTTGGGTTGTGGCTTTTGGAAAATAAATTATTGTGGAAATGTTGATTTTGATTTGTTTTGAAAAGCGTGTGATTTGTGTATTTGAGGAACATTTTAGTTCGCGGGTGGTTTATTTAAATATGGGTTTTTACCGGGAGTAATTGATAGGGATCAATTACGGGGAATCTTTCATTTTAGATTCGTGTAACATTTTGGGTCCATTGTGACTCCTTTAATGTTTTGGTATTTATACCGCGGGTCCAAAGACTTACGAGTTGAGGATCGTGGGTGGGAAAATCGGGACTTCACACCTTTGGCCGGGTTAGTGAATACGATCAGTTAGAGCTCTAGTCTGTCCGCCGTGCTTGTTTATTGATTTAAATGTGATTTAAGTGGGTTTATCCCGTGATTTGTTTATTGATTTAAACGTGATTTGAGTGGGTTTATCCCGTGATTTGTTTATTGATTTAAACGTGATTTGAGTGAGTTTATCTCGTGCTTTGTTTATTTATTTAAACGTGATTTGTGTGAGTTTATCTCGTGATTTGAGTGAGTTTATCTCGTGCTTTGTTTATTTATTTAAACGTGATTTGTGTGAGTTTATCTCGTGATTTGTGTGGGTTTATCCCGTGATTTGTTTATTGATTTAAACATGATTTGTGTGAGTTATTCTCGTGATTGGTGTGAGTTGTGTGGGGTTTGAGTTACTCATACGGGCTTGCAAAAGCTTACCGGGTTTGTTGTGTGGCAACCCGGTGCACCATTCAAACGGTGTAGGGGTTAATCCTGCGTTAATCCTGCAGGTCAGGATAATCGTGGCTGAAGTGGGGGTTGCATACTTGTAGCTAAACGGTAGGAAGCAAATTTTGTGACTTTACCGTTATTTGGACTTCCGTTGTAGTAAGCTCTGAGGAGCATTTACGTTTTATCTTGTTGTTGACAATTTAATTCGTAAGCTTGTGTAATATATAACTCTTTGGAGCGAGTGTATATTAACTTTGAGGGTTCAGGGCATCAATATGTGTGTAAGTTTAAGGAAAAAAAGGATTTCAGGTATTTTGTATTGATGACTGGACGTTCACGCATATATAATTATGGGGTGATATATATCGATTTTCATGTGTGTAAAATCAGGGGCGTGACAGTTTGGTATCAGAGCGTAAGGTGCATATTTGGTGACAATCAATACTCCTCGAGTGATGGCCCGTCTGCAGCGGATCCCCATCTGATGCTCTTCGGTATTGATATAGTCATTGGGTATGCAATGAGCGTTGGAATGTGTGTCTTCAGGGTAGAGTTGGTTCAGTGAACGAAGTGTAGGAGCTTAAGGTAGCTTCTAGAAGTTATAGTCTTTTGAGGAATGAGGATCCTTAGGTTTAACTCGAGATTTACGTAGGGGATAGAATTGTATCTTCTGACGTAGTAAGGTGGTTGATTTAGTCATGTTGTTGACTTATACTTGTAGTTGGAAGTTGTACAAGTATTAATCACAGGTTGTTATGCTTCTTAGGTGATGGATTCATAAGGAGGCCGAGCTAGGGGTCGAGGTAGACCCAGAGGCAGGGGTAGAGACCGAGGTAGGGCCAGAATTCCTCCCCCTGTTGAGGAGATATTCGAGGATGAGTTCGAGGCATCGAATGTTGAGCTTCCTGTTCCACCTGTTGTGGAGGTTGCGAATGTTGCGGATCCCACTCGTTTGTCGAAGTTGGCAAAGGAGATTTCGAGGTTGGGAGGAGTTCCATTCCAGGGAGCTACGGATCATATGTTGGCAGATCAATGGATCGAGAACATGAAGACCTACTTCGAGATGGTCGTCTGTGACGACATTGAGAAGAGAAAGATTGCGGCGTTTATGCTCCAAGGTGATGCACGAGTTTGGTGGAGCGGCACACAGAGAGTCATGGATGTGTCCACCATGACCTGGAACAGTTTTGTGGAACTGTTCAGGAAGAAGTACTTTCCGCCTTCTGTGAGGGAGCAATTGGAAAGGGAATTTGTCTCGTTAGTCCAAGGGACTAGGAGTGTGAGGGAGTATGAGGCTGAGTTTTCAAGGTTGTATAGCTTTGTGAGGCAGATGGATGCTGAGAGCTTAGCTTCGAAGTTTCAGTGGGGACTGAATGCTTCGATCCGGCGCGATGTCGCTGTTTTGGAATTGAAGACTGTGGAGCTCATTTTCGCTAAGGCCATGACCATTGAGCAGGAGAACCTGATCTTCTAGGAGCAGGAGTCGGCTGAGAATGACTCCCGAAGGAAGGGAAAGGCAATTGTTGAGAGCAGTGAAGGGACTGATAATCAGGGTGGGTCCTGGAAGAGGCGAAGGACTCATCAGCAGGCGCCAGCTAGGGAAGTAGCTGCACCTGTTGAGGCTGCACCTGTCGGGCAGGTGGTACCCTCGAGATGCTTCAATTGCAACGAGGTAGGCCATGCAATTAGATTTTGCACGAAGCCGAGGAATTTGTCATGTTACAAATGTGGCCAGATAGGGCATTTCTCCAGAGATTGTACCCAGGCACAAGGCAGGGGACAAAGGAATCAACAGAGGCAACTACCTCAGGGAAATGCGAGGGTGTTTGCTGTTGGTCAGCAGGGTGCTAGGGAAGAAGGTACCTCATCTATTTCTGCTTGTGTTGCTAGAATGATGTGTGATAGTTACGTACTTCTTTCCATGTGTTGTGTTGTGTTGAGTTTTGCCTGTTGTCTATAGTTAGACTTTTGAGTATGGCATGTGTTGTGATGCATCCTTCATTGTTGTGGTAATAGAGGGTCTATACCACTTTGATTTTGATTGCAATGATAGTTGATGATTATGTGTGGGTTAGGCGGGGCCAGACCTTGGCTTAATTTGTGTCTCAAGTCGGGTAGACATTTATTGAGTTGTGATGCTTGGGCTTTTGTTGATTTGAGTCGAAGTGAAGGTTTCACTTTCAATTCTTGTAATGCAAGGGTTGCATTGTCGAGGAAATGAGGCAGATACTGTTGTGATAACAGGATTCTGGACTCTTGTGTGATCTGTGTGTAGTGTTGCAGTCACAAAGTCCTTGTTGGGTAGTGTACGTGGATGAGATCCATGAAATGATTGGGTGACCACCAAGTGGTGTGGTAAAGATTCCTAGTGTTGTGATACTAGGTAGGGTACCTATATCCATTATTGAGCTAAGTATGTTGTATTGTGAGACAAGAACAGGTTGTTGAGGAATGAGAATTTGATGTGGGGATGAGTTATACGTACTTGTGGGACTTGTACGTGTAAATTTCGGGACGAAATTTCTTTAAGGGGGGTGGAATGTGATGCCCCGGAAATTCGTAATTATTTTCCGAGGATTTTCCGGAATCTAATTTATGGTTGTTGGACGGTTTCGTGGCTCGTGGATGGAGCGGAAGTGTTTCGGACGAATTAATTATTCGAAAAGTATGACTTTAGGGGGGATTCAAGGTTGAATTTTGATATGTTGGGATTCTCCGAAAATTTCTTTCACGAAAGTTGTAGAGCACGTCGATACGAGTTCGTAGATATGTGGAATGCGTAAATCGGAGTTCGTATGAGAAAGTTATGGCTAGCGGAAGAAGTTTCCGTTTTAGTATAAATATGGAAAAATAAGAAATTAATTTCATTCTCCTCATTTCCTTTTCCGGAAACCTTCCTCTCTCTCTCTCTTCTCTCTCGGTCGATACCTTCGGTATCGAAGATTTCTGTCTGACCCGACCCGAAACCGGTTGACCCGACCCGACTTTTCCGGTGGACTGCGGCTGTCTCCGGCGACCAAACTTTCCAGACAGGTTCACCTCCTTGGTCCGGTCATCTCTGTGGTGTTCTCTAGTGCCGATTCTCGGTGGTAGCGGCGGTAGAAGGCGGTGCAGGTTGGTATTTTCGGACCCGGCCGGAAAACACAACTCCGGCGACTTCGTGGCTTCGTGTCTCCTTGGTTGAGTTCAGAATAGGCTTGCTGATCGATCTGTGATGTTTGTTTTAATCGGTTTACGTGGAAATCGGTTCAACTCAGTTGGGATTACTGTTCACGGCTTGTGAGGTAGTTTTCGATCCCTTAAGCTTGTCTTCTGACTTCGATCTAGTTATGAAAGTTCACAAGCATGCTTAGATGAAGCTTTTTGATGTTGGGAGTTTTGTGAAATATTGAGTTTTGGCCGGCGGCGGTGCGCCACCGCCTGTGGCGGTGTTCCGGCGGTGTTCCGGCCATGTATGGGACTGTTTTTGGTATGATATATGTTCTACTCGTTGATACGAGCGTTTCGATATATAATATGCAAATTTTGGAGTTGGTATGGAATTGTTATGATTTTTGCAGTTTCATACCGATCGATTTATTCGATCCGTGAGGATTCGAGCGTCCGATCGACTTGTGGTTTGGTCACATCGATCATGGACGTATTCCGGAGACTTTGGGAGGTCTCGGATGTGGTTTTGCCTCGATTGGCGCCACTTTGGGGATTTTAGTTCAAAACAGGGGTTTCGAACTTAAATCAAATGTGAATCGGTACTAAGTTGGAACCGTATATGATTAGGTACTTGACGAAGTATTTGGACGAGTTGTTGGTGATAGTTTTGGTTCGGTTCTGTATTGAAGACGCAGCAGGAGTTCGAGGTGAGTAATCTCACGAAGTTCATATCACGAACGGGTTCACCATATTGTTTTGAGAGTTATTTAGTTAACTGCAAACTATAGTTGGTATTAGTAGGCATTCCTGAGCGGATGACTACGTATATATATTTACGTGAAATATATATGTTTTGGTGGTTTGTGGATTTTGAAACAATATGCATGAAATGATGCTTTTTATTGTTTTGGGTTGTGGCTTTTGGAAAATAAATATTGTGGAAATGTTGATTTTGATTTGTTTTGAAAAGCGTGTGTGATTTGTGTATTTGAGGAACATTTTAGTTCGCGGGTGGTTTATTTAAATATGGGTTTTTACCGGGAGTAATTGATAGGGATCAATTACGGGGAATCTTTCATTTTAGATTCGTGTAACATTTTGGGTCCATTGTGACTCCTTTAATGTTTTGGTATTTATACCGCGGGTCCAAAGACTTACGAGTTGAGGATCGTGGGTGGGAAAATCGGGACTTCACACCTTTGGCCGGGTTAGTGAATACGATCAGTTAGAGCTCTAGTCTGTCCGCCGTGCTTGTTTATTGATTTAAATGTGATTTGAGTGGGTTTATCCCGTGCTTGTTTATTGATTTAAACGTGATTTGAGTGGGTTTATCCCGTGCTTGGTTATTGATTTAAACGTGATTTAAGAACGTGATTTGAGTGGGTTTATCCCGTGATTTGTTTATTGATTTAAACGTGATTTGAGTGGGTTTATCCCGTGATTTGTTTATTGATTTAAACGTGATTTGAGTGAGTTTATCTCGTGCTTTGTTTATTTATTTAAACGTGATTTGTGTGAGTTTATCTCGTGATTTGAGTGAGTTTATCTCGTGCTTTGTTTATTTATTTAAACGTGATTTGTGTGAGTTTATCTCGTGATTTGTGTGGGTTTATCCCGTGATTTGTTTATTGATTTAAACATGATTTGTGTGAGTTATTCTCGTGATTGGTGTGAGTTGTGTGGGGTTTGAGTTACTCATACGGGCTTGCAAAAGCTTAACGGGTTTGTTGTGTGGCAACCCGGTGCACCATTCAAACGGTGTAGGGGTTAATCCTGCAGGTCAGGATAATCGTGGCTGAAGTGGGGGTTGCATACTTGCAGCTAAATGGTAGGAAGCAAATTTTGTGACTTTACCGTTATTTGGACTTCCGTTGTAGTAAGCTCTGAGGAGCATTTACGTTTTATCTTGTTGTTGACAATTTAATTCGTAAGCTTGTGTAATATATAACTCTTTAGAGCGAGTGTATATTAACTTTGAGGGTTCAGGGCATCAATATGTGTGTAAGTTTAAGGAAAAAAAGGATTTCAGGTATTTTGTATTGATGACTGGACGTTCATGCATATATAATTATGGGGTTATATATATCGATTTTCATGTGTGTAAAATCAAGGGCGTGACAGGATCCGTATTTGGGACCCGAGTTGCATTCAAATCTGGATCTTGGATCCGAGACAGCTGCTCATATTGATCTGGTATTTGTTCTGGTTCTTTGGAGTTCGTTTGCTAATTTTCGAGTTTTTGACATCCTCGGTTACTTTCGAACTCCCGGTGAGCGAATCACCTCTCTCCTAGGTGATCATATCACCAGTTACGGTTACGGTTACGGTTACTCCTACATTTACACTGCTCTCGTGACATATGCAGTGCAGCGATGTCGTCCGACATCAAGTCACATGGTTACTTTTAATTTTAGATGCGTCTGTGCGTCTTGCTATCATTTATTATCTTCTTACTTTATAGATGTGTTTGTGCATCTTGTTATGTTTTATTGTTTTTCTTTCGATTCTTTTACATCGCTCCATGTACTTCTCAATTTTACTTAATATAGTTTGTCGTCTTTCCCTTCAAAAAAAAAAAACACCAAATTGATCAAGTGTAAAATTTTGAGTCGAACATTCAACCAAAATTGTATCAGTAGTTTCTCCACAATGGCGGAACTATGAAGTTGTCATTGGATGGTCAAACAAATTAACAATTAGAAAGTTTTATACTTGTGATTTTTATATTAGATAATAAATTGACTAATCATTTTTTTTTTAAAGAAAATAGGTTAGCCCTTTCATTAGATTCAGCAAGCAGTACAAAAACGAAACACCCCTATGGGGTCGACAGAAAGCAATCGTTCCTTAGAACCTCATGAAACCCTATTCTAGAATAATAAAATCCCAAAAAATCCCGAGTACACCTACCTTTTAGGAAATCCACGCACCATTATTCTAACAAAAACCAAGAAACCTTGAAGCAGACATAAAAGGGAAACAACTAAGGCATTGGTTTTTGTGACCCAAACAAAAATTAAACAATACTGTGGGTCATAAAGCCCCATTCCATTCTAACCCACAACAAAGGTGGATTCCCACTCCCTAATCCAATGAGCCCAAGAAAAAAGCCCACAAAACAGTCCAAGGCCCAAGTGGCCCAGTCCATCCACAGTTTGAGTGGAGCCATTAAGACAACAGCGTTGCCACCGCACCAACCACCACCTCCACATCCATCTCGCCCATCCATGCTACCATTTCCAACTCCGTCATCAATAGCCACCTCGCCCCAATCATCACCACCAGACGTCGAATCCAAACCAAGGCACGCACCCCCAATGATAAATTGACTAATCATAACTTTTAGAGAAAAAAAATTAACTAAAAGTGGGAGTAAAGCGATTTGTTTTAAAAATTTAATACCATTGATTTTGAAATTCTAAATTATATGGTTTCTCACCCTATTTAATTACAATTTATAAGGAAAATTTAAATTAGATGGTTTCTAACGTTATTATGGTTTTAAATGAGGATGCATGTATAGATATTTATTGTGTTTATAATTATAGAATCATAAGGAAGATATGTTTATTATTATTTTTCTTCTAACACGTAGATGTCTATTTTGGTAATTTAATCTTTATAAAATCTAATTTAAAATATAAATAATAGGGATGTGTATTTAGTTTGGGGTGTGTATTTCAAATTTCTCTTTCGACAATAGTATGGAATTATAGTATGAGATGTGGTACTATTTTTCCCCTTTTACTTCATTTCCCCTTCCATCGCTCCGAGAGTTGTTTCTATAAAAGTTTAGAATGAAATCTAAGTTTTAATTAGAAACGAAAAAAAGAAAGAAAAAAAATAGTAGTGGTGTTATGGTTGGAAATATCTTGTTAAAAAATATTTGACCTAGCTCTGCTAGGGTTTGTGAGCCGTCGTCCCTAGTGGACGTAGCTCTATACCTTTTCCTATCTATGGATAAATGTGCAGGTCTTGGCCTGATTTTCTTCTCTCTGTTTCCTCTTGTTGGGGCTGGTGTTTTGCTGTGTTCGAGGGTGGTGTGGACAGGTTTGTTTGCCGGTCCTGATCTGGTGGATGAACTGGTGTTTGTCGGCTGCTGGTGGCGATGTGTGGCTGATTGTGGTGGTGGTGTGATTGGCGGTAGCGGAGTTCGGCGAGGGGAGCCAGATTTGCGGTTTTGGAAGGCTGGGAACGAGGTCCTTCATTTGGATCTCAACTGCCTGGGTGTGCCTTGGTTGAGGCATAGTGGTCGTGGTGCAGATGGGACTGAGGCTGCTGTGGTACCGGGTTTGTCTTGCCGGCAATGGAATTGGGTGGTGCACCTCAGGTATCAGGTCTAGGACCGGGGCAAGAGAGTCCGGATCTGGGATCCAGGCGGGTTAGGGGTTTGGGCTCTGACCCACTCTCAATTTTGGGTTTGGCTTCCGACCCAATTTGGCAATTGGGCTTGGTTTCAGGCCCACTCTTTTCCTTGGGAATTTGTTCAACAGTTGGAATGGCATGGGGCCCCTACTCGCTCCTGGTACTGGATTTGGGACCCAATGCTATGGTATTTGTTCGTGAAAGATCGTCTGCCAACATGGCCATGTTCTGACACCCTTGGCCGGCTTCGATCTTTAGGTGGGAGAGTGCCTTCATTCCAACGCCAAGTTGATTTTTGTCAATTTGTGCGTTGGGGTTCGATGGGTAGTCAAACCACCGACTACTCAATTCACTATACGGCTGCAATTCGTAGTGTAAAATCAGTGCTGCGTCTCGACGTTGCTGCTCTTGCATTTTTAATTCTTTGTATTTTAGATTTAATTTTTGCATCTTTTCCTTTCGCATTGTTTATTTTCTTTTTTATGCCTATTGGCATGGTATCATTGTAACCTTTCAATTTCAATAAAGCGCTGACCTCATTTTACTCAAAAAATGGTTGGAAATAGCATCATTCAAAACAACCCACCAGGTGCCATTCATATTGATTTACAAAGACTAGTCCAGCTTCCAGATGCAGAAGACATGATGAAATCAAATATAGTAGTTCATGATAGAGACTAAAGAGTAACATATACACCTACTGTGCATGGAGATTCCACAAAAAAAGAAAAAGAGAGAATAGCTAGCTGCAATGAGAGAAATTAGTAAAGGAAAACCGAAAGGACTCAGCTTGAGTGGGTCTGAAGTAACTGCGCCTGTGATAGGGACAGTAATCACAGAATCATATTAGGTGTACACACAAACACACATATGCTCCTTTTCACCTGTGCTAAGTAAATGCAGCAATCATCAAGGAGCTCTTGCAAATTCTTGGACATCAATTGATCATTCTTGTACCAGTTGAGCCCGAAAGACATGCTAGTTACAGCTTCGGCTGCAGATTATGGAGTTGCTTTATGCACCTGCACAATCACCAAGCCAAGTGTTAACTATTGAATACAACCTTGGTTTGTTGAACAATCATATGTATTTCTGATCTTGTGGGAATTCCCATATCAACTAAGAGAGAATTGTGCTATCATCAAACTGATTTTATGTTTTTATGAAACATTTTCTCCAAATTACTTTTTGTAAAACAGACATTCCTACATTTGGTATCAGAATGACTATTACCTCTTATCTTCTCATTTCAATTACCTGCAGCTTCATCCACAGGAACATTAATGTTTCTTATGCGGAGTTCAACATCCCTCAAATCCCGGAGATGTTGCAAGCTCTCTTGAAGAAGATCCATCCCCTTCTCCAAATTACTTTTTTCAAGAGCTTGTAGCCTCTCATAAACTTGATCCACCTCCTCCTCAATGGCTATTCTGGTATCATGCAATTCAGAATTGGTCACCGAGTTATGCATTGCAATAGATTCGGTTCTGACTTGTTTTTCATTTGTTAAACCTGCTTCAGTTTCATTATCCTCAGCTGCTACACCCAAAAGTGGAAGAAGCCTCTTTGCCATGGAAGCCAATGTTATTTTCTCATATGATATTTGTTTTTCTTCTGGACTGCTGAAATCATGATTTTCTTCAATGTTTTTGGTACTGTAGTTTGAGCAATTCTCGACTAAATTAGCATCCTGAGAGCAGTTCTCATTTTCACTCAACACTACTAGCCTATCTTCCAATGCTTTAAGCTGATCCAGAACTGACAACCTCTCTTCCTGGAAGCCTGCCAATGAGTCATCAAGAATGCTCATCTGCTTAACACAATCCATAGCCATTTCTTCCAAGCTTAGAGCTTCTGCCTCATCTGGATTATTGGTGTTGTTACTGCATTCTTGAGGGAAAGAACGATCTTCATCCCTTGCTTCACAATTGAGATCAATGGATAGCGCATCACTATCCCAAGATTGGCTGCAGGAAGCAGAAGAATTTCTACTTCTCATACTTCCATATTTGATTCTGCTCATGACCCTTATCTTCTCTTTTTCCTCATAATCCAGGACTTTCTTCTGATATATTTCCAATTCTTTCTCTAGCTCTTGTTTGTCCCTCTCCATTTTGTTCATCAACTCATTCAAAAGTTGCAAGGCTTCCTGATCATACTCAGATTGTTCTTCCATCATTCTCTGATATTGCAATGCCTCCATCTGCATTGCTGCCTTCTCTTCTTGAAGTCTTGTTATCATTGCCATAGTCTGGTTGGCAGCTACTGCAGATGCACTTCTCTCTTCTTCTAGTTCTGAATATAAAGCACTTAAAGCTTTACTTTCAGCCTTCAATGCTGCTTTGAGCTCTTCAATGGTTGTTACAGGTTCTCCACCATTCGTCACACTTGCCACACTCCCATCATCTGCCCCACATTCTCCATTTCCATTCGGCTTTTTGTACAAGTAATGGGTAGTGTTTATACAATTTTGTCCGCATACCAACCTCTCTTCCTCAGGTTCACTAGGCTCTGAACACATGCAAAAATGGTTGACTTCTTGAGCATTTTTAGTTCTACTTGTTTTGTCTTGCAACATTGATTTTCCTGTAAGCCCTGTACCTGTTGAAACCAAATTTTCTTTATAATAACAATACTATTAGAGTACAAAATATTGTTTCAAGAAAATGAAATACTTTTTTCTTTTACTCTACTGGTTTAGTCTTCAGATAAGATATGATTTTGATCGAGATTTACCGACATCACTGTGAGCTGGCACATTGGATATTTCAAGGAATGGCAGTGAAGAATCCTTGTGAGCTTGAAGCTGATCGGCTGCATGGTGTGACCCTTTTGTGTTTGACAGATTTCTTGAAATGAAGGCCAAAATTCTCTCTTCTTCACATTCTATTAGGTTAGAAACAGAATGCATAACACAATTAAAGATTATTTATTTATCTGGCAATATGTAGATAGCTATTGTGAATAATTACAATTTCTCTGTACCTGGTGGATCGTTACGTTCTTTGGTATCTGTTAGTTGTTCAGTGTCAACGAACGAAGTTTGAGCTTCTGGAGCAGTGACCAAATCATCACATAGCTTGCCAACCAACTCTAGATTTCGCTTTTCCACTTGTTCAATAGATGAAGCATCAGTAAATCCCTTGGCCATCTCCAAGCTCTTAAGTCCTCCATTACTTGTATTTGCTCCACTCTTAGTTACCATGAGTAATGCTGCTTCCCGTGAGAGTTGATCTTCCAATTTAATCTTTGACTTGGAATCAAAACTTCCTTCATGACATGATGTTCCTGATCTTTTAAGCTGTTTATGAGTCCTTCGTCTATTGTAGTTGAAAAATCAATCAAATCAGTAGGAATCAGGCTGCAACCAAGATCACAGACCATACCACTCTCAGAAGGAAGGGGGGTAGTTTCAAGAGAGTGATCTTCTTGAAGGCAACAGTACTCAATGGTAGTAGCATTGGAAGATTGATGGACAAGTTTCTTACTTTCATTTCGACAGTTTTCTTCTGCAGTAGTGTCTCTTAAGCTAGAAGTTGTCTCCATCTCATAGCCATTTTCGCTGTGGACTGACCGCTATCAGGTTTGGTTGTGCCTTCATTGTTGTCATCATGCACTGCTTCTATATTTGAATCTCCTTTCTGAGCATACTCCAATGAAAGAGGAGAGAGTTTGGTGTTGAAGCTCTTACTGCAGCAAGAACAGATGGAAGGTTTCTTCTGATATTTGTCACTCAACAATGAAATCAAATCCATCCCACTTTGAGTAGAATTTTCTCTGCAATTTGGTTGAGAAGAAAAGCAGTTCCCACACATACTATGTGATTCAGCCAGTCTTTTATGATTGAGACAGTAACCCAGTTTAGATATCTCATTGGCATGGATCTCACATACAAGATCTGAGTAAGACTTTTGTGGTTCCAACATGTGCTCAACTCTAGAAGAACACCAGGGACAAGGTGGTTTGAGGCCAAAATAGTTGGCAAACTTTGTGATCAAGTAACTGAAAAAAGAGTTGAGCAGGAGGAGTATTAACAACACCCATTCGAGGACTGCATAGACTAGAACTAGAACGAACCTGGGACTTTTCCTCTTCAACATGGTTGCAAACTTATTGGCCTCCATGGATGTAGAACCAAATGCTTATCTGAGAATTATCTGGGCAACAAAACTAAGAAATTAAACTTGGGAGTATAATTGCAGGCATAGTTAACTTTTCTCTTCCAAGTTCAATTTATTCTGTGATAATTTCTGTAGTTTTTTGAAGTGTCATAATTATTTCTAACATTTTCCATTTATTACATATAATTAAGTGACTAGAGGGCAATGATGAAACATGGGTTGTCAAGAGTGGCAGGCATGATGAAAAAGCACCACCAGAAAAAGAAAAGGTGTGTGTAGGAAAACTGGACCAAATTGGGGAATGGGGTAGTGATACTGATCCCTGGCCTAGGCAGCTTTCTTTTACTTTGAAAAAGTTCACTCATCAGTTTAAGAGTCACAACAAATATAAATGTGTGATACCTTTAATATCTCCATATAAGAATCATCCCTCCCTAAATTATGGATTAGATTAAATATGTAGATACGACTAGTACTTGAAACAGTCCGAAATGAGATGAAACTACAAATTGAAACACACTCACGGCCGAAGTCTTATTCTTTTTTCTTGTAATCTATTTCCGCCAATAAAAGGGTTATCCTTGCACCAAATAGTAACCTGTAATATGAAGGCTTCAATGTAAAGAATTTAGGAAAATATATGACAAAATTATGGTACCTGAAGAACATGATAAATTTTTATCAGCACCAATTAGTACAGTCCCAAATTTGACTCTCCATGATGCATGCTTTTGCAAATAACTTCAATCATTTGCAATATATACAAAATAATAAAAATAAAGTAAAAAACTATAGCGTTTTATTTACATGAGTTTTATAATGAGTTAATGACTTACTGTAATTAGCAGGTTTTTTTTTTTTTTTTTTTAATCCTAGCTAACGAAACCTCTAAGTAGATAGCAGCATATCTACACTACACTTGTCTAAATCCTATAATCCGTATCTGAATCATTATCAGCTTCTTGGTCTTCTCCTTTTTTTTCCATGCTATATTGGTTCATTGTAAACCTCCAGTTATCTCCTTCCTCTATCTCCCATTGTTTCTTAAGTTCATAGATTGCTTTAGTTGCTGCAGCAGCAATTGTCGGGTTGCTATCGTCTGCCAATCTCTGCAAGAGGATTTGATAGACATGAGTTTCTGACATCATTATGGAAAAAAATAATGATATTCGTTATTTGACATCACTATGGGAAAGAATATTGATAGACCTGCAAGGCTCCCATTCCTGCATTACCCAAAGTCCACATAGATGGAGCTGCAGCCAGAGCATTGGCTAATGCTTGCCTATATAACAGGGAAAAAAAAAAAAAAGGAAAAGTGGGTGATATGCAGTATAAAGTAATGTAAGAGCACTTAGCAGACATCAAGGGAATTTAAACTTAATCATCAGGTTGCTTATCAGTTCATTTCTTTAATCATTTAATGATCTTTAGAGTCAAATAGCAAAATTTGTTTTACATAGCTTAGGATTGTTTTGAATTGTATAATGAAAAGTGGATGGCAATCTCATAATATACTCTCAACACTAGAGCGAAAATAGGGGCCAAGTAGTTTCAACTTCCAAAACATACAGTTCCATGACATTCATCCTTTACACAGCAAAGGGTTTCAGGATACCTCCGAACAAATTCAGCCTTGTACTGTTGCAATTGAAGATTAAAGGATAATGTACAATGGGCATCTTACTCTTCCGTTATTTATTTCTCACAAATAAAGACCAAACCCAAAGCTAATGAGGGGAAACATTTTCATTTATCAAGTTGAAGGGTTGAGGTGACATTGTCAAAGGACCCTATAAAATACATAACACCAATGCTTGAATAGCTTACCTAGTATTGACATCAGGGGAACTCGAACACTCTGCCAACAAGGATACACTACTTTTACCATCCATGGCATCAAGATCTATAAGAGTTGCAATTAACAACTCAAGCTGCTCAAGATACAAAACATTAGTTAAATAAGCTCAAGCTACTTTACCATCCATAACCAAACAGAAAATAATTACTCAACCAAATCAAGAACATAAATACATGGGGATATGAACCTCTTCAGGATCAGTATAGTCAATTCCATCAGCTTCAGAGAGGGCAGATGCCATACTCCAGTAAGCTTCCTGCACAGTACCATTAATGAAAGTATAAATGTTCCAGCTTTTAAGCAACAGAGGAGGAAATATGATAGGAGATAGCCAAGAAAAAGGGACCTGAATTGCAGTAATTTGATCAGTAGATACTACCCCTGGAGGGAAATTAAGAGTTATGCCATTCTTTTCGAGCATTATACACCCCAGTTTATCATTTTCTGATTGAATGCCATCTACTCTCTGCAGAGGACTGGATGTCAACATGTCAAAAATTATGGTATCAAAGGTGTATATATTGCGGGAAGGGTCGAGGGAGGCAATAACAAATAAAGTTGAAAAATAACTTAAGAAACTTACAAATTGTACATTTTGCTCACCATCATGTCAAGAATGTCTTTGACAAACTGTAAAACAAAATGAAAAAGGATCACAGATATGCTCATAAAAGAAAATGAAACTTGCAACTTCTACTATGCATGGAAAATAATGTAAATAGATATAAAACTGTAAACATCTTATCTAACAATTGTCGATGACTATTAGTAAACAAATTAAGTTCACCTCCAAAGCCATTAAGGCATCTTGCATTGCACGTTGTTTGGCACGGATGTCAGCACGGCGGAGATCAGCCTAAAAATTAGTCAAAAGACACCATAAGAGACACACACACACACATACATATATATCATGTTAATTCTCTTAGAAGAGTATGTTGAAGCATGTAAAGGATCAGTGAGAGAGAGAGAGAGAGATGCAAAGTTGGGGTGAACTTAATTATTTCAAAGAGAAAATTCAAATTAATAATAATAAAAAATAAAGCTCGAATACACATAACTTCAGAGCCTCCCCTTTGCATTAAAAGAATTACAATTCTTCTCATTCTCATCATCAAAGAGAAATATGCAATTTGCATATTCTGATGTAAAACAATAATATACCATTGTAATTATCATTATTTCTTAGTCATCAGTTCTTCCCCGACTTTGCACCCTTCTATATTAATAATTAATCGTTTTATTTCTAAGTCCTTTCACATTTACTCATATTGATCACTACCATTCTTTCATGCAGATCACATCCTCCCTAAACCCTAACAATAATAAACCATTGAAATTATTATTATTTCTTCAGTCATCAGTTCTTCCCTGACTTTGCACCCCTTGGTTAATTTCTATATTAATTATTAATCATTTTATTTCTAAGGCCTTCCACATTTCCCCATATTGATCACTGCCATTTTTCCATGCAGGTCACATCATCCATTAGTTGTATACCCCTATTGACACTCATTATAAATTACCTGGGAAAGAGAATTAAAGGAGTTGAGAATAGGAAACTGATGAAGAGAGATTAAAGAAAAACTATAAGTTTAAATGACTCATTAAGTCTAAATAAACGCAGTGCCCAGTCATTGAGGCCATAACAGTTAATAAACATCACGAAATGAAATATTTATTATGTACGGCAGCCCATCCTATAAGGGTTAGGGAAATATGTTACCTCTAAGGCTCCGTCACTCCAATGCTTATCGGCAACACTTTTCAACCTAGACTCTGCTTTGTCTTTTAAGATCTGTGGATGATAGAGAGCTATAAAACATAAACTAAAAAAGGCCAGGTAATGGGTGTCTTCACCTCCACAATAAACTAATAATTTTCATACCCTAGCAATATGATGAAGGCGTTCAGCTTTCTTCTTCACCTTACGGTCAATTTTTTCAGTATCCTCTCTTGCCCGAGCTACAGAGAAGGACACAGTAAGAAAACCATATGCACTCTCTTATTAATTGGTTAAAGCAAAAAGATGAAACACTATAATACTTCCTATGCATTACCAATATTAAATTGGACTGGACTTCAAGCACTAATAGCCCATTGGATTTAGGAAAATGACTATAACAGCAAACACCATTTTAAAAAGAATCCAGAAGTTCAGATAACAGACTGTTTATCTATATATGTATGTACAGTCATACATATGTAATGGCAGGTCAAGTAGCTTGCCTACATTTAAGAAAAATGAGGTCCTAAGTGATTGGTATCAACCATTCAATTGCATTATTGAGACAACATCCATATTTAATTTTGTTTTTTATTTTTTTTTTATTATTTTTTTATTTTTTTATTTTTTTATTTGTTTTTATGCCAAGTTCACAGTTGGTATGTCTTATAAGTAAGTCCAACTTCCATATTGTGCTCGTTTAATCACACAAATTAATCAAATGAAATCATTGAACAACAGTATAGCAAACACTGCAGGAGTAGAACTAGCAAAATTGAAACACTAGGTACCTAAGTGAATTTAGACCAGAATCTTAGGCCTAAAATGAATCATATAATTTCGCAACAAAATTACAATATCTACATTATATGTCAACATAAGTAACTTCATGCAAGTGTGCATTCAAAGAAAAAAACGCATTTCCAAAAACCCATTAGAAAAACTCATGACACTGGACAAGAATGTAGAGGAGATTTACCATCAAGCTTAAGAAACTCTGACCCAAGAATAGCAACACCTTGACGTGCACGAGCATCCAATCTCAATATGCCACTGGCAAGAATTAGCGAATCATGAGCAGTGTTCTCTGTGCATGTACATATCATTGAAAACCACAGATTACATGAATGGCATGGGGATGCCATTACAATAGTCACATTCTTTATCTTTTGTAAACCATGCAGCCTGACTTTATTATACATAATTCACAAAAAAAAAATATGCTGCTGCAAATTTTGCACAGATGCTGATTACTTTTAAAATTCCTAAAATTAGCAGCAACTTAACCATGCATGTTCTTTTCTAAGTGCACAAACTATAAAGACGAGAAACTGATGCTGAAAATCATGCAATCTCATCTTGAAACAGTATATTACTGAATATTACCGAGACAGCAGAGGATAATGTCATTGCGAGCCCTTTCATTTACAAACTTTGCATCATTGTGAACAAATTTACAAGCTTCAGTTAAGCCCTGACTGGAGCTAATAGTTCTCTCAGGAAAGACTTGACGTTCATCTTCGTCTCCAATCTGTGAACTGACATACAAAACGGGTTTGTGTTAGCAAGTTCTTTAAATGTCATCTTGATAGAAATTACAGAAACTGATTTGGCCAAGAGTTCTAACTGCTTCTTTAAGACAAAGATGAACTAATAATTATTAACTTCAGAGGTCATATAAGTCAGTTATAAATTGGAGAACACATGACTACATGAAAAACTAAAAGTCTACTTGGAAAGGTATCTATCAGTCTCTTTAACAGCTGCATCATATAATTACAGGAACGTACATGAGATTATTGCTTATGTAGCATTGACATTATGTAAATCCACGCCACTATTTTCCAACTTTCAGATATTATTACAACTGTTGACCCACAAGAACCAGAACATCTGAGCTTCACATAAAGAAAACCAAAATGCTCAAGATTTAGATCTATATAGGAAATCTCACATTTTCCAACTTTCTCACAGTATCTAGATCTATGTACATGCCACTTCAGCTATTTACTAGCTTTCAGATACAATCAGCATCTAAAACGTCAAGACCAAAACATAAGAGCTGCAAATAAAAATAAACCCAAGTGTACTCATATAATTCACAGCAGCCATATCATCTGGGAATATCTCATAAACTACAAGAGAGCAAGACATGCAGAGGTTGAAAAAAACAAGCTTGTTAGACATGCAAAATGCTTTACAAAGAATGGAGAAATTCCACGTTGTCACAACAATTAACAAAAGCATAAAGGCACAAGCTTCATGCAATGGCAATCCAAAGCATCACAGAAATCCAATTGAACATGTACATTATGTATTCACAAGTTTCAAATTATAGATACAGATCAAAAATATAAATCCCAAGTTAGTTGACAGGTTTGACACAAAAAATGGACTACACATCATGAACAATTTGCATAAGTAAGGAATAATCCATGTCTTGTTTAAGGTAAAAGATAACTGCATCATGCTTTGAGATTAATTATTACTCTTCGCTCTGTGTTTTTCTCATAATGGAATGTTGCAGCTACAGAGAACATCAACAAAGTGAATTTGCATATAGTCTCAAATACACATGAGCTGGTTTGAAAGTAAGTCATAGTTAAACTCAAGGTCTTGCAACATGGAAAGCAGAAATAATGATTTGCTAAAGCAATTGAGAGCATGATGGTTTAAATGATTTAAAACATTTATGATTAGGTCAACATCAAATTAAAATTTGATATGAATTCTTATTGATTCTTACCAAGTCTTCTCTGCACAATCACCATAAGTAATAATTCCTTCTTTTTCTTTGGTATTATGAGTTCCTCTTGACAGGTGGGCGACAATCGATCTCTGAGAGACAGTGAAACTAACTGGGTTACTAAACATACGCCACAACCCATCATTGGAATAGTTTTTTCTCTGTCAATAGACATCCATAGTTTAGCTGCTTCAGTTCCACTCCTTGACTTGGACAGTGAAAGTTATTCCGTTGCACTAACTTGACAAAGTTATTTGAAATTCCATAGCATTTATGACGAGTATTTGAATTAGCCACCCCAGGACAGCTTGTGACCTTGCTTGCAGACAGTGCCATGTTCCAATCACCACAAGAATGAAATAAATACTCCCTCACAAGCTCTCAAACTTCAGTGGCCATGGACAAATGAAACAAGCAAGTGTTAAATACCGTATAAATGACC
>JANPXK010000098.1:0-58191 GCA_024704745.1 Rosa lucieae
CCCAGAGTCTGAGCATAGGTCAATTCTGTCATTTTGCCATAGTGAGGCTTGTGGAGGCCACTTTGGGCCTCGTAGAATAGCCTTGAAGGTCTTAGATTGTGGATTTTATTGGCCCACTATCTTCAAGGATGCAAACTTGTTTTGTATTTCTTGTGATAGGTGCCAACGGACTGGTAATCTTGGCCCAAAAGATCAAATGCCCATGAACCCAATAATAAATGTAGAAATTTTTGATGTTTGGGGCATTGACTTTATGGGCCCATTTCCCTCGTCTAATGGTTGTTTATATATACTATTGGCTGTGGACTATGTATCAAAGTGGGTGGAAGCAAAAGCCACCAGGACTGAAGATTCAAAAGTGGTTGCAGGTTTCTTGAAAACTAACATATTTTCCAGGTTTGGAGTGCCACGTGTGCTAATCAGTGATGGAGGTTCTCACTTTTGCAACCGTACAATAGAGGCTTTGCTGAAGAAGTATGGGGTAACCCATAAGGTGTCAACGCCCTACCACCCTCAGACCAGTGGCCAAGCAGAGGTATCCAACAGGGAGATCAAGAGGATACTCGAGAAGACAGTGGGCCCGACAAGGAAGGATTGGAGCCAGAGATTGGATGATGCGTTGTGGGCCTACAGAACGGCCTACAAGACACCTATTGGGATGTCTCCCTTTAGGTTGGCCTACGGAAAGGCATGCCACCTTCCAGTGGAGCTAGAGCACAAGGCCTGGTGGGCTGTCCAGAAGTTCAACATGGATTATGATGAAGCGGGCCTACATAGGAAGCTACAGCTAAATGAGCTTGAGGAGATAAGGAATGAGGCCTACGATGCTTCATGGATCTACAAGGAGAAGACAAAGCCTACCATGACAAAATGATTCGCGGAAAAAGCTTCCAAGTGGGCCAGAAAGTTCTGTTATTCCATTCCAGACTTAAGCTATTCCCGGGTAAACTTCGTTCTCGTTGGGTTGGCCCGTTTATAGTTACAAATGTGTTTGCTCATGGTGCTGTAGAGATCAAGAGTGAGAAGACGGGGGAGGAAGAGTTCAAGGTAAATGGGCATCGTCTCAAGCCCTACTACGAATCCTTGGTGGAGCACACATTGGAAGAGATACCCCTCCAGGAGGCACCCCATGATGTGTGAACAAGGAGAAGAGTCCAGGCTGAAGGACTATAAATATTAAAGCGCTGCATGGGAGGCAACCCATTTCAATCGAAGCTGTGGAGGAGCCATCAACGAGAGTTTGAAATTTCTATCCCTTCACTTGCTTAGTTGAATTGTACTTGTGTCTGTTTGTTTGTTTATTTATTTTACCCTTTCCTTATTTTCGTAGCCCCCCATATTTAGGGTCTATATACCATATTTTTTGCCTACATTGAGGACAATGTAGATTCTAAGTGTGGGGTGGGTTTACACCTTTATTTCAGAATTTTTTTAAGTAAAAAAAAAAAAAAAAAAAAATTAGTTTTATAGTCTTTTTGTGTGTTTGAGTCTTAGGATGCCCCTAACGTCTGGGATGAACATGTCTCTGAATTCATGGCTGAAGGTTTTCACAATCGAAATATTACTTAATTGAATTCTGTGGTTAATCGACATTGTGATGCTTGTATGAAGATTTGAGATAGGATTGTAACTTGGTTCATTAAGCATGCTAGGATTAAGTCTGATTCATTTGACCCTAAGTGAGCTGTTGAGCTAAAATACTTTCTTTTCGAGTGCTTATTGATAAATTCATAATTTCGTGGCTGTATTTGCAAAACCTCATCATTCTTTGAAAATCCAATGATCATGTGCCATAGATTTTAATGGACTAGAGTACTAGAACTCGGCTGTTGTGACTGTCAAAACTTGTATGCCATAATATGCACTGATCCTGGATAGGATAGAAGGCATTAGGGTAACCACCATAGCCAACAAGCATGTGTCCCCAATTGTGCCCGTCGTGGGACTCCTTAGAATGAACCCCTTTGAGCCTACGTTGAAAACCTTTGTTTCATCACCCTCACTACCCTACATGAGCTTAGTACAGGATATCTCTACCCTTGTCTTAGGGACTTAGTAGAGCATGACATAGTATGTAGGGGTGACGATGAAAGACAAGTTGGGGTGGGGAAAACCAAGAAAAAAAGAAGAAGAAAAGAAGAAAAAAATGAAAAAAAAAAAAGAAAAAAAAAAAAAAAAGAAGAAAAACGGCAAAGAAAGAAAATTGAAAAGAAAACTCTTGGGAAATTGTTGAAGTGTGGTTTTGGACTTTCAAATTTGTAGAAGGCTCAAAGTTGAAAATTATGCCTTTGTCCATTCCCATGTTGGTTAGAGTGAAGGTTTGGCCCAAAACAATGATATTTGGCTACAAAAATGATGACATAAGGTGGTCCATTATGCTCTGCTAGGTCCTTAGGATTTTTGTATCCTTAATCTTCATTTCGAAAACCCTAGCTTAGCCCCATTACAACCTGTTTTAAGTGCTTACTTGATCCTTGAGATGGGCAGTCTTTGGTTAGTGGAGTCAGTACGCAGTCGAGCTTATGGTTTAGGTCCATTTGTGCACTTAGTCATTTCATGAGGTCTTTAATAAATCTTCACAAAATGCGTTTATTGATGAAATATGCAAGCTGTTTGTTGCCTTACAATTTTTCTCTTGCATATACTTGAGTGTGAAGCTTTTAAGCATAGCATTTTCTGAGAGAAAAATCGAGAGTATGCCCTGTGAGTTTGGATTGGACTTGTTCGAAACATGCTATCATTCACTATATAACTTAAGTTCCCATATCTTGCTTAGTCATATGAGTGTCACATGTTTATTAACCATGGAATTATCTATGCGATTTTGATTAAGTGTTTAACGTGAAAGCCATGAGTTTGGAGTCTCTGAGACAACAGTTGGGAAGTAGAGTCATTTACTTGTTTTTTGTCGAGTCGTTGTTTTGTTTTGTATTTTGTTTTGCTAAGGGACTAGCAAAAGCTAAGTGTGGGGTAGTTGATAGGACCAAAAAGTGTGACGATATTATTGAATATATGCCCCATTTTAGCCTTGTTTCTCCCTTAAGTTTCGTGTTTTGAGTCATCGAGTTATTTTAAGAGTCTTGTAGAGTGTTTGGAGTGAAATAGGCAGAAAACGAAAAATTCATGAAGAATCCTAGCAGGATCAGGATTCCTCACCGTCATACAAATCTGTGGGCCTTAAGATTGAATTTATGGGAGTATTTTTCTGAAATTAAATTGTTTTAATTCTTTTTATTTTCTCTAAAAGAATTTAATTTTCTGCCCTTTATTAAATCAGGTTGACCAAGCAATGAAGAAGGGAAATAAAGCAGAGAAAAGACGTTTCAGTTGAGGAATAAAAGAGAAAGATGTTTCAGCTGGAAAATAAATAAGAGAAAGACGTTTCAGCTTGGAAATTAAAGAATTGCCCCATTATGAGAGAATTAAGGCCATAAAGGAGACGTTTCAGCTGGAAAAGCCAACCAATGCTCCCCTATAAATAGGCAACATCCAGAACATAATTTGCATCACTTCCTGGCCAAAAACCATTCCAAGACTGCCCAATTCACTCCTTAAACTTCCATCACCTACAAGACCGTGACACCATCCATCCATCAATCTACAAAGCTCTAAGGCGCTGAGTCAAGGACGCTCCACCACCATCGCAGAGACGAGTTCATCACCGTGTTGCTAAGCCGCTGAGGAAAGCTTCAAAGTGTAACTATGACTCTACTTATAATTTTTGTTTCGGTTTTGTGTGTTTCAATTTGTGAGTTGTGTAATTGGAGACATGAAATTTTCAGAATATTTTTATTAATATTTTTGAGATTTTCAGTTTATTATTGAGTTAATTTTGAGAATTCTTTTATGATGCATGTTACAATCTTGTGCCCTTTTATGTGTTTTGGTAATTTTCAGAGTTAGGTTCATAAGTTTGCATGCTAGAATAACGGTGAGAGTTTTTGTGTGTTTTCTTAATTTACCAAGAGTAATTGTTATTTGTTAAGACGCTGAGTTAAACAAGTAGCAATTAGTTCTAACGGGTGGTAAAAATATGTTCAATGGTTAAACGATTCTGGAAATTACGTGTTAAATTCTATGTGTAATGGTTAATTTGCACATGTGAGTTGATTCGAGGGTTAGATAATACTACTAGTTAAGAGAATTACGCTGAGTGTTTTCGAAAATTAGTAGTATTAGGCTTGGTAAGGACTTTTCCGATCCAAGCCTACATTAGAACGAATCAGATAAATGGATTGATCCGCTGAGGCTTTTCATTTGCTCTTATCTAGGCATTTAAGGATGGGCACATTTTGTAGCATGTTGAAATGAATTTTCTGTTTTTACATTAGTAATTTCCGAGTGGTATGGTCTAGGTTAGGGAAGTCGATCATTGTATATAGGTTTATTTGTTTTGTTTTTATTTTAAGTAGATTAGGAACCAAAATTCAAAACCCCCCATTTTATTATTTTATTTGTTAATTGACCTTTTTGTGTAGGTGTACCCTACAATCCCCGGACTGAACGATCCCTGCTTATCCTATACTGACAACAACATTTTGCAGGGTTAAATATTGAGGCTATTTCAGCCGCACCAATTTTTGGCGTAGAGTGTTTGGCGTAGAGTGTTTTAAGAGTCTTGGCGTAGAGTGTCTGAAGCAATTTTAAGAGTCTTGTAGAGTGTTTGGCGTGAAATAGGCAGAAAACGCAAAATTCATGAAGAATCCTAGCTGGATCAGGATTCCTCACCGTCATGCAAATCTGTGGGCCTTAAGATAGAATTTATGGGAGTATTTTTCTGAAATTAAATTGTTTTAATTCTTTTTATTTTCTCTAAAAGAATTTAATTTTGTGTCCTTTATTAAATCAGGTTGACCAAGCAATGAAGAAGGGAAATAAAGGAGAAAGACTTTTCAGCTGAAGAATAAAGGAGAAAGACGTTTTTCAGTTGAGGAATAAAAAGAAAGATGTTTCAGCTGAAAATAAATAAGAGAAAGACGTTTCAGCTTGGAAATTAAAGGAATTGCCCCATTATGAGAGGACTTAAGGCCATAAAGGAGACGTTTTAGTTGGGAAAACCAACCAATGCTCCCCTATAAATAGGCAATGTCCAGAACTGAATTTGCATCACTTCCCAGCCAAGATCACTTCCCAGCCAAGATAATTCATTGTCTATCACTTCCTGACCAAAAACCATTCCAAGACTGCCCAATTCACTCCTCAAACCTCCATCTCCTACAAGACCGTGACGACCATCCATCCATCAATCTACGAAGCTCTTAGGCGCTGAGTCAAGGACGCTCCACCACCATAGTAGAGACAAGTTCATCACCTTGTTGCTAAGCCGCTGAGGAAAGCTTCAAAGTGTAACTATGACTCTACTTATAATTTTTGTTTCGGTTTTGTGTGTTTCTATTTGCGAGTTGTGTAATTGGAGACATAAAATTTTCAGAATATTTTTATTAATATTTTTGAGATTTTCAGTTTATTATTGAGTTAATTTCGAGAATTCTTTTATGATGCATGTTACAATCTTGTGCCCTTTTACGTGTTTAGGTAATTTTCAGAGTTAGGTTCATAAGTTTACATGCTAGAATAACGGTGAGAGTTCTGTGTGTTTTTAATTTGCCAAGATAATTGTTATTTGTTAAGACGCTGAGTTAAATAAGAAGCAATTAGTTCTAAAAAGTGGTAAAAACTATGTTCAATGGTTAAACGATTCTGGAAATTACGTGTTAAATTCTTTGTCTAATGGTTAATTTGCATGTGTGAGTTGATTCGAGGGTTAGATAATACTACTAGTTAAGAGAATTACGCTGAGTGTTTTCAAAAATTAGTAGTATTAGGCTTGGTAAGGACTTTTCCGACCCAAGCCTACATTAGAACGAATCAGATAAATGGATTGATCCGCTGAGGCTTTTCATTTGAGCTCTTATCTAGCCATTTAAGATGGGCACATTTTTGTAGCATTTTGAAATGGATTTTCTGTTTTTACACTTAGTAATTTCTTAGTGGTATTGGTCTAGGTTAGGGAAGTCGATCATTGTATATAGGTTTATTTGTTTTGTTTTTATTTTAAGTAGATTAGGAACCAAAATTCAAAACCCCCCATTTTATTCTTTTATTTGTTAATTGACCTTTTTGTGTAGGTGTACCCTACAATCCCCGGACTGAACGATCCCCACTTATCCTACACTGACAATTACATTTTGCAGGGTTAAATTGTGAGGCTATTTCAGCCGCATCAATTTTTGGCGCCGTTGGCGGGGATTGTTAAAATCCCTTGCACTTAAAGTGTCATCGATTTTGTTGTATATAGAATGCATGCTAATTTTTGTACTACACTTGTGGAATGGTGACAAATTGCGATTTCGATTAGGCCAAGCTTTAATTGTGATTTAGTTTAAGTTTTATGAGTGTTACAAAATTAAGCATGTCTTTTATCATTGTTGTACAATTTGTAGAAGTTGTTTTTTTTAACTATATTGTAAATTGAATGTGTTTCACTTAGATTTTTATACTTAGGAATTTAGCTAAACTTAATTGTTCTAAGTGTGTAAAATCATATGAGTAGACAAGGGCCCTTTTGTTAATATTGGCCTAAACCCTTCATTAGTACCTTGCTCAGGTCTCTTGAGGTTGAGGGCGGCCTTTATTAGCACTTGGAGAACGGTCTAACACATAAGTTAATTTCCCAGCTGAGTAAGGGGCGCATACGGATGGTGTCTTAGGTTGAGACCCTGGGTGATGGGTTCAATTGGATCTCAGAGATACTATAGAATGAGCCTAAACCACTATGTGGGAGTAGCCGATAGGGGCCTAAACCTCAATGAGGGAGTAGCCTCCGTAGTATCACCAAAATGAGTCCTCCCTCTCACTTACCTCTTAATCTGGCCATTCGGCCTTCTGAAACAAAGGAAAGAGACTTATGTCTGGGCGACTATCCCTATATCGTATCTCACCAATAGTAGTGGTTTCTATTGGGCTCGACTTACAACTTGGAATCAATTAAGATATTAACTATGTTTATAATAAATAAATAAAAAAATGATGTGTGACCTGCTTAAGGTATATTGGATTAAACATGACTTTGTCGAGGTTAGTTGTTCTATAGTCCCATTGCACAAACGAGGTCCTCTGTTCCAGTACCTAAGTATGTAAATGTAAAAGTAACTTAGAAAGCAGGAAAGACATAATGTTTGTATTTCGAACCTTTTATATGTTACTAACACTTGATTTGGTCTTAAAGGTCCATGAATGTCCACTGTCTCTGATAAGACTAAGGAGCTCTTTGAAAAATTGGAACGTGCTAGACAAAGGGCAGAGCTCACTTTTCCAGACCGCCTTCCTCTAGAAAGGAGGGATTCTCAGGACTCTAGCTATTCAGGTTATAACTCCTCAACTAGATCAACCGAGGAGATCAACAAACCTGACCATTCTGAAGAAGGAGAAGAAGAAGTCTTTGAAGAGGAAGAAGAGGAGGTCACTGAAGAGGACGTTGCAGACACAGAAGAGGAAGAAGAGGAAGAGCACGCCCGTGTTGAGCAAGTACAGGCACCAATGGCTGAGACTATTAGACAACTGTCTAATCCTACAGGTGGAGGTGTTGCGCCCTTATGCATTGCCTATCCAGAACCAGGAGAGGGGCTTAATGATGATTTTGAGTTAAAGAGTGGGTTTCTGCATCACCTACCCAAGTTTCATGGGATGAGTAGTGAAGACACCAACAAGCATCTTAAGGAGTTCGAGTTTGTCTGTGGGAGTATGTGCCCTAAAGGAGCTGATATCAATATCTTGAAGATGAAGGCATTCCCCTTTACTTTGGAGGACAAGGCCAAGACTTGGCTATTTGAGCTGCCTGCTGGGACTATCAACACTTGGGATAGGATGAAGGGCGAGTTCCTTACGAAGTACTTTCCTGCCTCAAAGGTCACTGTTTTGAGGAAGCAGATTAGTGGAATCACGCAAGGACATGAGGAGAATTTCTGCAATTATTGGGATAGATTTAAGAGCCTTGTAGCATCATGCCCTAACCATGGGATGAGTGAGGGGTCCCTCCTTACCTATTTTATGAAGGACTCACCGCTAATGAGCGTGGTCTATTAGATGCTGCTGCTGGAGGATCCTTTATGGATAAGACACCTGCTGATGCCAAGGTGCTACTTACTAATCGTGTGCTAAACTATCAACAATATGAGGGGGTACTTGCCTCTCAACGGAGGGTACATGAGGTGTCCACTAACTCTGCTCTTGAAGACAAGGTCAACAAGATGTCTACTTTGCTGTCTCAAGTCTTAAACGTTAATGGAGGAAGAGCAATGGCTCAAGTGTTTGGGATGTGCTCGACTCAAGGGCACCCCACAGATAAATGTCCCCAGCTTGCCTCTTCAGAAGGATGGGAATCTGTTAATGCCCTAGGGTATCAAGGAGGTCAAGGAGGCCCGAGGTACAACCCTTACTCCAATACATACAATCCTGGGCTCAGAGACCACCCCAACTTTCGTTGGGCCAACAATGATAACACCTTGAGACCACCTCAAGGCCCAGGTCAGAATTCTCAGCGCGCACCAGGTTTGTTTTTGAGGCCTCAGGTACCTCAAAATTTTGGTATTCCCAATTCTGTCCCTCCGCCTCCTGTCTCTAATACTTTGAGTGCCCCTAATTATGATGAACTATTGAAGTCCCTTGCTGTGGGGCAACAACAACTTAACACGGCTACTCAAGCTTTGATTGAAGGACAGGCGACCCATTCAAAGGATATTGCGGAGCTCAAGAATCAAATGGGCCAAGTGGTGGATTTCATGGGACGGATTGCTGAAACAGGGAAGCTACCAAGTAACACGGTGCCTAACCCAAGGAATGAGCACGTGTGAACAAGGAGAAAAGTCCAGGCTGAAGGACTATAAATATTACGCGCTACATGGGAGGCAACCCATTTCAATCGAGGCTGTGGAGGAGCCATCAACGAGAGTTTGACATTTCTATCCCTTCACTTGCTTAGGTTGAATTGTACTTGTGTCTTTGTTTGTTTATTTTACCCTTCCCTTATTTTCGTAGCCCCCCATATTTAGGGTCTATATACCATATTTCTTGCCTACATTGAGGACAATGTAGATTCTAAGTGTGCGGTGGGTTTACACCTTTATTTTAGTTTACAAAAAAAAAAAACAAAAATTGGTTTTAGAGTCTTTTTGTGTGTTTGAGTCTTAAGAAGTTCCTAACGTCTAGGATGAACATGTCTCTGAATTCATGGCTGAAGGTTTTCACAATCGAAATAGGACTTAATTGAATTCTGTGGTTAATCGACGTTGTGATGCTTGTATGAAGATTTGAGATATGATTGTAACTTGGTTCATTAAGCATGCTAGGATTAAGTCTGATTCATTTGACCCTAAGTGAGCTGTTGAGCTAAAATGCTTTCTTTTTGAGTGCTTAATTGATAATTCTAGAATTTCGTGGCTGTATTTGCAAAACCACATCATTCTTTGAAAATCCAATGATCATGTGCCATAGATTTTAATGGACTAGAGAGTACTAGAACTCGGCTGTTGTGACTGTCAAAACTTGTATGCCATAATATGCACTGATCCTGGATAGGATAGAAGGCATTAGGGTAACCACCATAGCCAAACAAGCATGTGTCCCCAATTGTGCCCGTCATGGGACTCCTTAGAATGAACCCCTTTGAGCCTACGTTGAAAACCTTTGTTTCATCACCCTCACTACCCTACCATGAGCTTAGTACAGGATATCTCTACCCTTGTCTTAGGGACTTAGTAGAGCATGACATAGTATGTAGGGGTGACGATGAAAGACAAGTGTGGGGTAGGGAAAAACCAAGAAAAAAAGAAGAGGAAAAAAAAAAAATTGCCGTAAAAAAAAAATTGAAAATGAAAAAGAAAGAAAGAAAAGCGGCAAAATAGAAGAAAAATTGAAAAGAAAACTCTTGGGAAATTGTTGAAGTGTGGTTTTGGACTTTCAAATTTGTAGAAGGCTCAAAGTTGAAAATTATGCCTTTGTCCATTCCCATGTTGGTTAGAGTGATGGTTTGGCCCAAAACAATGATATTTGGCCTACAAAAATGATGACATAAGGTGGTCCATATATGCTCTGCTAGGTCCTTAGGATTTTTCTATCCTTAATCTTCATTTCGAAAACCCTAGCTTAGCCCCATTACAACCTGTTTTAAGTGCTGGCTTGATCCTTGAGATGGGCAGTCTTTGGTTAGTGGAGTCAGGTACGCAGTCGAGCTTATGGTTTAGGTCCATTTGTGCACTTAGTCATTTCATGAGGTCTTTAATAATTCTTCACAAAATGCGTTTATTGATGAAATATGCAAGCTGTTTGTTGCCTTACAATTTATTCTCTTGCATATACTTGAGAGTGAAGCTTTTAAGCATAGCCATTTCTGAGAGAAAAATCGAGAGTATGCCCTGTGAGTTTGGATTGGACTTGTTCGAAACATGCTATCATTCACGGTTTAACTTAAGTTCTCCATATCTTGCTTAGTCATATGAATGTCACAGGTTTATTAACCATGGAATTATCTATGCAATTTTGATTAAGTGTTTAACGTGAAAGCCATGAGTTTGGAGTCTCTGAGACAACAGTTAGGGGAAGTAGAGTCATTTACTTGTTTTTTGTCGAGTCGTTGTTTTGTTTTGTATTTTTATTTTGCTAAGGGACTAGCAAAAGCTAAGTGTGGGGTAGTTTGATAGGACCAAAAAAGTGTGACGATATTATTGAATATGTGCCCCATTTTAGCCTTGTTTCTCCCTTAAGTTTCGTGTTTTGAGTCATCGAGTCATTTTAAGAGTCTTGTAGAGTGTTTGGCGTGAAATAGGCAGAAAACGCAAAATTCATGAAGAATCCTAGCTGGATCAGGATTCCTCACCGTCATGCAAATATGTGGGCCTTAAGATAGAATTTATGGGAGTATTTTTCTGAAATTAAATTGTTTTAATTCTTTTTATTTTCTCTAAAAGAATTTAATTTTGTGTCCTTTATTAAATCAGGTTGACGAAGCAATGAAGAAGGGAAATAAAGGAGAAAGACGTTTTCTACAAGACTCTTAAGTGCAAGAGATTTTAACAATCCCAGGACTGAACGATCCCTGCTTATCCTATACTGACAACAACATTTTGCAGGGTTAAATTGTGAGGCTATTTCAGCCGCACCATTGAGCATAAATCCATTCTTGCATTTTGCCATTCTGAGTCTTGTGGAGGTCACTTTGGGTCTCGAAGGACAGCTCTTAAGGTGTTGGATTGTGGTTTTTATAGGCCTACTATTTTTAAGGATGCCTACTTGTTTTGCATGAGTTGTGATAGGTGTCAAAGGATAGGTAACCTAGGTCCTAAGGATCAGATGCCCTTAGCTCATATTATAACTGTTGAGATATTTGATGTATGGGGTATTGATTTTATGGGGCTTTTCCTTCATCCAATGGTTGTCTCTATACTCCTTGTTGTGGACTATGTGTCAAAATGGGTGGAAGCTAAGGCCACCCGGACTAATGATTCTCGAGTTGTTGCAGATTTCCTTCGTTCTAACATTTTTTCTAGGTTTGGAATGCCACGCGTGCTTATTAGCGATGGAGGATCTCACTTCTGCAACCGAACGATTGAGGCTTTGCTGAAGAAATACAATGTTACGCATAAGGTCTCTACACCTTATCACCCTCAGACGAGTGGACAAGCAGAGGTCTCAAATCGTGAGATCAAGAGGATACTAGAGAAGACTGTGGGCCCAACAAGGAAAGATTGGAGTCAGAGGCTCGATGATGCACTATGGGCCTACAGGACAGCTTACAAGACTCCCATTGGGATGTCTCCCTTTAGACTTACCTATGGGAAGGCTTGTCACTTACCAGTGGAATTGGAACACAAAGCTTGGTGGGCAGTGAAGAACTTTAATATGAACCTTGATGAGGCAGGTTTGCATAGGAAGCTCCAGTTGAATGAGCTAGAGGAGATAAGGAACGAGGCCTACCATAGTGCATGGATCTACAAGGAGAAGACTCGATCCTTTCATGACAAGATGATCCGTGGGAAATCTTTTGTAGTGGGCCAGAAAGTTTTGTTATTTCATTCTAGACTTAGGCTTTTTCGAGGTAAGCTTCGTTCTAGATGGGTTGGCCCTTTCATTGTTACTAATGTTTTCCCTCATGGTGCTATACAGATAAGGAGCGAGAGGACCGACAATGAGTTTAAGGTGAATGGCCATCGATTGAAGCCTTACTATGAGGCTTTTCAGGAACATACAGTGGAGGAAGTACCCCTCCAAGAGGTGCCACTCACAAAGAACTAAATGGAGGTACAAGTCTAGGCTGAAAGACTATAAACATTAAGCGCTGCTTGGGAGGCAACCCAATTCAACCGTAGCTATGGAGGAGCCATCAACGCAGATTTGCTTTCTTGAACTCTTCCTTCTCTTTTATTTTCATAATTTTTCTTTGTTTTAGGATTTGTTGCGTTAACTATTCTTCCATGCTTGAATGATGGTGTGTATGCTTTCTACTTGTTTCTACATTGAGGACAATGCCTGATTTAAGTGTGGGGGAAAGGTTTAACGTTTCACTTTGTTTTTAGGAGCTAGTTTTGTGGTTATTAAAAAAAAAACAACAAAAAAAAATCAGAAAAAAAATATGAGAAATAAAAAAAAATTCTTTAACTTTTGTTTTAGGTTTCCTGTTTTATGTGTCAGAATTATACTTTTGTTCTTTATTTTGTTAGTTTGTTTATTGACTGTAAGAGTACGTCAAAATGAATTTTGGGTAAATATCTTCTTCATCGTAGGCGCATCTGATGGGATGTGATGTCTAAGGTCTAGTTTGGATATGAGAAGCGCTGACAAAGGGTCTCGTCCCCTGTCAAACAAGTGAGCTGAGCTCCGCCAAAATCAGTCCCCTCTTCACCTGGTCATGTTCCAAAGGAGTTACCGAAAGGAGAAGAGAAATATCCCTAAGTCCAAAATGTTTTTGCTTGTGTGTTGTGTCATTTATGTTCTTGTTTTTATTTTTTATTTTTTGTTTTGTTTGAGTCTTAGGTGCCCTTTTAACTGTCTAGGATGATTATATCTGAAATTATGGCTAAAAGAGGATCACAGATTGAGATGATTTAATGGTATTCTTGGTTAATTGAGATAAAAAAGCATATGAATGTATAGTAGATATGGTGTGTGAGTAACTTTGGTACAGAATATGAACATGTGGAAGATAAGTTATGATTCATAATAAACCCTTGTGAGAATTTGAGCCATGTGCCATTTCTTTGTGGAGTGATAAATGGAAAAATGAATTATATTCTTATTTTCTTGGCGATGAATTTGTTGATCTCATTATTCTTTCATCTTGATTGATTACTTGCCATAGCTCTTAATGGACTAGAGAATGCTAGAATTCACTTTTATGCTTGTTGAAACTTTTATCAATACATGTCCCTGATTCTGGAAATGATAAAGGCACTTAGGATTTTTACCACCATAGCCAAATATAGCTTGTGTCCCTATTTGTGCCCGTCGTGGGACCCCCTAGTTTAACCCTTTTGAGCCTACATTAAGCTTTTTATTTCATCACCCTCAAAATTCCTTAACCCTTAACCCTAGTATAGTTGTATCGTTACCATTTGTTCGAAAGACTTAGTGGAGCATATTTTTGAGATTTTGCTTGGAGTTTTGGCGACAAGGAAGACTTTTTGAAGACATGAAGAAGTTCAAGTGTGGGGGTAGACTTGTCCATAAGAAAGAAATTGTATGTATATGCCATGTGGAAAGAAGAAAAAAAAAAAGAATTGAATTCATGAAAAAAAAAGGAAAAGAATATATTATGGCAATGAAAGAAAAATGTGTGTTATTGTTTAAGTTCTATGGATTTTAGTCCCCTATACATAGTGGATCTGGAGTTAGTTTGAAGTGAAGACCCATTATTGAAGAATTTGGTCTTTGTCCAATTCACACTTGTTCAAGAGAAGGTTAGAATGAAACATGGGCCCAACATAATGACATTTGGCCCTTTATGAAGCTTTGGAGGATGTGACGTTTACAAGCTTGGTGGATTTCGAAGAAATAGTCTCTCTACATCAACAAATGCTCTGCTAGGTCTTGAGGATTTTTGTGATTCCTTACCCTTCATTTCTTAAAAACCTTAAGCCTTGGCCCCATCACAACCCTTTATAAGGCCTTTTTGATCCTTAAGATGGGACAGCCTTTGATGTGGAGATGAGTTATAAGAGTTGAACCTATGGCTTGGTTCATCTTGCAAGTAGTTGGTATCTTTCATGAGATCTTGGAAAATTATATTCACAAAGTGCTTTTCGTTTCTTATATATGTGAGCTATTTGATTGCCTCAAAATATTTTCTCTCACATATAATTGAGTGATTATAAGCTTTTAAGCATTACCTTGAATCTGAGAGAAGAAAGAGTAATATATCTATGTGAGGTTTGAATCATGACTTGTTTGAAATATGTTGAGCTCCACCCATCACCATTGTTTACCCCCAAGTCTTACATGCTTATATGTGGATTATATTTTGTAATTAGCTCTTGAATATCCTGATGATGTGATTCTTGGTTAAGTGCTAATCTTTGTGACTTGAAAGTATGAGATTTCTGAGACAATATGTTAAAGGGCAATAGAGTCTTTTGTTGTGTCAATGTTGGAGTCTTTGTTTGTGATGTTTGTGTCTTGATTCTTGTCTAAGTGTTTTCAATGTTTTGCTTGTTTCGAGTCTTTGTGTTTTTCGTTTTCTACACATAGCATTTTCTTCGTTGGTTTCTTTGTTTTGTGTTTTAATATTTTTGGTTTGTTATGTTGATTTTGCTAAGGGACTAGCAAAAGCTAAGTGTGGGGGTATTTGATAAGAGCACAAAGTGTAACATTTTTAATATGTATTTTCCCTCATTTGGCTAAGTTGTTCTCTTAAAATTAATAATTATAACATAGTTTATGTTTTTAGGTACTTCAAGGATTGAAATGGAGAAAACAAGCGAAAAAGAGCAGAAATGAGCATAAATTAATAACAAGTCATTTTAGAAACTTTCCTCTTTCATTTTAGGAAATATTTCCTATTTTGTT
Source organism: Rosa lucieae (assembly GCA_024704745.1). Classification (NCBI taxonomy): domain Eukaryota; kingdom Viridiplantae; phylum Streptophyta; class Magnoliopsida; order Rosales; family Rosaceae; genus Rosa; species Rosa lucieae. Next base: position 15,055 of record JANPXK010000098.1, read on the forward strand.
TTAGGAAACTTTCTTCATTTGAACTTTTCTATTTCTGATTTTTCTATTTTAATGAGAGTCCATCACATTTAGAACTCTTGACTGATGAATTCAAGGAAAACTTAAAACAAAAATCATGAAGAATTGAAGGAGATAAAATGGAGTGTTTATAATCAATATTTATTATTGATTATCTTATTTACTATTGATTATAACACCAATTAATTTCTGATTTTTCTTGATTGTAGGAGTTCATTATGTGCACAATTGGAAGAAGATATTAGTGCAATTTAAAGGAGAGGAATAAGGGATGTATCTGGTCACTATTCAAGGAATATACAATGAGTCATTAAGGGGAAAAGAGATCAGAAAAATCAAGACTTTGTCATGAGAAAATCAAGCAAATTTGGAGGAGAAATCACCTCAAGATGATTGGCCATGATTGCATCACAAGAGATGAGAATTCCACTATAAATAGTCATTCTCTACTCCAAAATCATCACTTCTTCATACAAAATTCAGTTCATTAGCTTAGCTCTCTTCTCTCCAAAACCCTCTCCAAATATTCAGAAAAAGCCTCTCGTCGTGAAGAGCTTTAGGACTTCTCCAAGGCTGTTCGTGTTCTTGAAGGCCAAGCCTTGTGTTCTCTTGACGTTCTCCAAGCTTCCTTGAAGATCAAAAAGTGTAATCCATGGCCCTTATTTCTGTTTTCGTACTCTTTAGTATTGAATTTCAGATTTCGTTTATGAGCTTTATTATTGGAATTGGATTTTTGTTGAGAATGAGTTTATGTTAGTAATTTTCAGATTTGTTTCTTTATGTTCTTGATTTGTTTATGATATCTTTATAATCTGATTTTGTGCCATCCTTTATATCTTTAAGCATATGATTTTGGTTGAATAACGATGTTAATCTGCAGGTTAATAAAGCCAAATTTGTGTTCTGATTCACCTAATCGTTTTAGGGCATAAATTGAAGTGGTAAAGGCTATGTACAATGGTCGAGATTATATGCTACATGTTTGTGCGTTTGTAACTTCTTATGGATGCATACATGTTTGAATTCAGAATTCTAATTGCACTTAATGATTCATATTTAATGTTGACGGATGCTCTTCAGTATTAACGTGATGTTTTATATGAAATATTTTAAGTTATGGACTTTTCCTAACTTAGGAGATTAAAGAAGAATTAAAGTGGTACTCGATCTCTTCAGACTTGTACTTCGAATTCATTTCTGATATTTAGTGTTGGCACGATTTTAGGTTGTTTAGATTGAAATAATTCATTGCATGTTGATATGGTTTGGAAATTCTGATTTGAGTGTGAAGAAGTCGATCACATGTATATATTTATCTTTTTGTTTTATTTCGTAGGAACTTAGAAACCAAAAGTTGAATCCCCCCTTTTATGGTTGTTTCTTGTGTAAATTTGTAGATAAATACTTGTTAATACTTGTTTTATTAATTACTAATTTAAATTGACCTTTTTGTTTAGGTGTACCCTACAATCCCCGGACTGAACGATCCCTGCTTATCCTATACTAACAACTACATTTTGCAGGGTTAAATTGTGAGGCTATGTTAGCCGCATCATGCGAGCTTTGTGAAACTCATCCAGCCATGACAAAGTGCCCAACGTAATATCCGTTGGAGATTGACTAGTCCCAAGCCAAAACTTGTCGTTTCTGTTCTTCGAAAGAGCCCAGATGATAGGAGCAAAAAAGTGTGACAATATTATTGATTATGTGCCTCATTTTAGCCTTATTTTTCCATTAGTTTAGTGTTTTGAGTCATTAAGTCATTTTGAGAGTCTTGTTGAGTGTTTGGAGTGAAATAGGCGGAAAAAGTAAAATTCATGAAAAATCCTAGCTGGATCAGGATTCCTAACTGTCAACTGTTTTTGCGGTCTTTACATTTTAATTCCCTTTATTTTCTCTAGAAAATTCTGATATTCTCCTGCTTGTTGTAGGAAACGTTGCCTGGTGGAACTCTTGGAAACAGCAATGATGGAGTCATAAAATAAAGCATTAAGATATTTGACCAAGCAATGAAGAAAGGAAATAAAGGAGAAAATACGTTTTCAGTTGAGGAATAAAAGAGAAAGACGTTTCAGCTGGAAAATAAATAAGAGAAAGATGTTTTCAGTTGGGGAATAAAGGAGAAAAGACGTTTTCAGTTGAGGAATAAAAGAGAAAGATGTTTCAGCTCAAAAATAAATAAGAGAAAGACGTTTCAGCTTGGAAATTAAAGGAATTGCCCCATTATGAGAGGAGTTAAGGCCATAAAGGAGACGTTTCAGTTGGGAAAGCCAACCAATGCTCCCCTATAAATAGGCAACATCCAGAACATAATTTGCATCACTTCCCAGCTAAGATCACTTCCCAGCCAAGATCACTTCCCAGCCAAGATAATTCATTGCCTATCACTTCTTGGCCAAAAACCATTCCAAGACTGCCCAATTTATTCCTCAAACCTCCATCTCCTACAAGACCGTGACCACCATCCATCCATTAATCTACGAAGCTCTTAGGCGCTGAGTCAAGGACGCTCCACCACCATAGCAGAGACAAGTTCATCACCTTGTTGCTAAGCCGCTGAGGAAAGCTTCAAAGTGTAACTATGACTCTACTTATAATTTTTGTTTCGGTTTTGTGTGTTTCAATTTCCGAGTTGTGTAATTGGAGACATGAAATTTTCAGAATATTTTTATTAATATTTTTGAGATTTTTGATACGCTCAAAGCAAGCATATAATTTAACCCTTTAAACATCATTAGTAGTATAAGCAAATAGGGATCGTTCTATTCCGGGGATTGAGGGTACACCTGTCAATGTAGGACAATTTAAACAATTAAAATAAAAACAAAGTATAATATTTACACATATAAACACTATCCACGAAATTAGGGGGGTTTTAGGATTTTGATTTTTTTCGAAAATTAAAAGAAAGAATAAAAACTAAGTATAAACAAAAACACAAATACAAGAATGGAATGTGAGAAACAAAGATTAAAACCGATTTTATCATTGAATTCGAATGAAACCCTACATTGTTCTTCCAAGTCATGTGAAAGGAGTTGATCATGTGAAACATTAGAAAGCAAACGATTTCCCATATTTTACTTTTCATTGCTAATTAATCTAAGTGAAAGCACAAAGACTAATTCTATCAAACATGTAATCAAGCCCTAGAAAGCTAGTCAATCATACACATTCAACGCATGAAACACCAAGAAAGGCTATCAACTCAAGTGTACAACTTAGTATGAATAAGTTCATCTAATTGCAATCCTCTTCAATTGAATTCGATTTTTGTCCAAAACCTTTACTACTTTTGATTTAAGTTCACAACACAAAAAGTTAAATCATGTTCTTAAATCTAGCACCACTCATACATAAACCCTAAAAGTTTCGAACCAATTAAGATTAACATACGAGAGATATCTATAAAGCAAATTCAATCAAACAATCACACATAAGCAACTTTGGAATTACAACATAGAAATCGCAAATCCTTTATTCAATCATAAAATTTCAGATTATAAACCTTGTTCAAACATCAATGTTAACTAGAACAATCCTTAACGAAATCAAACAAGGAGAATCAAAAGTGATTACAAGAAAGAAGGTTGAATTACACTGTGAATGGAGAGATGGATGAATAACTAGAATGATGAACAATTGAAACTCGAAAGCAAGCTTCAAAGCACACGGCTTCAAGGTGGAATGGATGATGATGCTCACGGCTTTGGTCTTGCTTCTTCCTTCCTTGCTTGAAAATGCCAAAGGTTGCACTAGAGAATGGAGAGAGCTTCCGCGCGTAGAGAGAATTTTCTGAATTGTAAGGTGGTACCTTGAGACGTCTAGGGTGCTTCTATATATAGGGAACGGCAATGCTTGGCCTCCAAGCCGTGTATTTCTGCTTTATTTTCCAAGGAATTAAATTAATAATTCCACATGCCTTCCACCAATGAGAAATTGCCAAGTAAGCCCTAGTGTGTCATCCAACCAATCATAAAACTCCAAGAAGATACCCTAATATATTCTTGCCGAAATCCCTTGAATATTTTCTGATTTTCTTCTTGATATTTCGGCCAAAGCATGCTTAGGGTTTCTAGGAATGCATTCTTTCCATAAACTTCACCCTAGAAAATCTCTTGCGTAATCTTTTATTCTTCTTTTGATTTTCATGCCACCTTCTCTCTCTCCCCTTTGGTTTTCACGGCAATACAACTCTAGGGTTAGGGTTATGCATCACAAACCCTAATGTCATGGGCTTTGATGGGCCTTGATCCATTTTGCCGAAAATCCAAAGAGTTCTTGGGCCTCGTTGCTTCTTCTTCAAGCCTTCTCATCTTCCAACGCAAAACACATTATTTTTCCATTTCTTTTTCATGGTTGCGTTGGAAACTTGCTAGGGAAGCCTTCCTCCATTTCACAGGGTTTCCTAATTGGATTAGGAAAGCTTGTTTCTTCATTTCTGCTCAATTCTGTGGCCCTTTTTCTCTCATATTGGTTCGTCTTGATGTTCGCAAGCTCCTCTTTCCATTCGTGCGTTCATTTCCACTTTTTAGCTCGGAGGTCCTGAAAATAGAAACTATACTGAAAATAGAAACTTTCTAAAAATGAAAATAGAAACTTACTAAAAAATGAAAAATAGAAACTTTCCTAAACTGAAAATGGCAACTTGCCAGAAATGAGAAATGAAAACTACAAAAATGGAAACTTTCTACAATAAGGAACTTTCCCAATCAAAGAATTGAAACTTTCCAAAACAGGGATTTTTAAAGGAAATGGCGCAGAAAAATGTAGGGAAATGCAATTAAAACGTCGCATTAAAATGCTCCTATCAATTTTCAGTTTATTATTGAGTTAATTTTGAAAATTCTTTTATGATGCATGTTACAATCATGTTACTTATCATTGTTGTACAATTTGTAGAAGTTGTTTTTTTTTTAACCATATTGTAAATTGAATGTGTTTCACTTATATTTTGTTTTTTCAGCATGTTGTAAATTGTATATTGTAAATTGTAGAATGAGTTTTTTTTAGCATGTTGTAAATGGGTTTACACCTTTATTTTAGTTTAGTTTATTTTAGTTTACACCTTTATTTTAGTTATAAAAAATAAAAATAAAAACACGTTGGTTTTATAGTCTTTTTGTGTGTTTGAGTCTTAGGAATCTCCTAACGTCTAGGATGAACATGTCTCTGAATTCATGGCTGAAGGTTTTCACAATCAAAGTAGAACTTAATTGAATTCTATGGTTAATCGACGTTGTGATGCTTGTATGAAGATTTGAGATAGGATTGTAACTTGGTTCATTAAGCATGCTAGGATTAAGTCTAATTCATTTGACCCTAAGTGAGCTGTTGAGCTAAAATACTTTCTTTTCGAGTGCTTAATTGATAATTCTAGAATTTCATGGCTGTATTTGAAAAACCTCATCATTCTTTGAAAATCCAATGATCATGTGCCATAGATTTTAAAGGACTAGAGAGTACTAGAACTCGGCTGTTGTGACTGTCAAAACTTGAAAACTTGATGCCATAATATGCACTGATCCTGGATAGGATAGAAGGCTTAGGGTAACCACCATAGCCAAACAAGCATGTGTCCCTAATTGCGCCGTCGTGGGACTCCTTAGAATGAACCCCTTTGAGCCTACGTTGAAAACCTTTGTTTCATCACCCTCACTACCCTACCATGAGCTTAGTACAAGATCTCTACCTTGTCTTAGGGACTTAGTAGAGCTGACATAGTATGTAGGGGTGACAATGAAAGACAAGCGTGGGGTGGGGAAAATCCAAGAAAAAAAAGAAGAGAAAGAAAAAAAAATTGCCGTAAAAAAAAAAAGAAAAAAAATGAAAATGAAAAAGAAAGAAAGAAAAGCGGCAAAAGAGAAGAAAAATTGATAAGAAAACTCTTGGGAAATTGTTGAAGTGTGGTTTTGGACTTTCAAATTTGTAGAAGGCTCAAAGTTGAAAATTATGCCTTTGTCCATTCCCATGTTGGTTAGAGTGAAGGTTTGGTCCAAAACAATGATATTTACTCTACAAAAATGATGACATAAGGTGGTCCACATATGCTCTGCTAGGTCCTTAGGATTTTTGTATCCTTAATCTTCATTTCGAAAACCCTAGCTTAGCCCCATTACAACCTGTTTTAAGTGCTTACTTGATCCTTGAGATGGGCAGTCTTTGGTTAGTGGAGTCAGGTACGCAGTCGAGCTTATGGTTTAGGTCCATTTGTGCACTTAGTCATTTCTTTAGGTCTTTAATAATTCTTCACAAAATGCGTTTATTGATGAAATATGCAAGCTGTTTGTTGCCTTACAATTTATTCTCTTGCATATACTTGAGAGTGAAGCTTTTAAGCATAGCCATTTCTGAGAGAAAAATCGAGAGTATGCCCTGTGAGTTTGGATTGGACTTGTTCGAAACATGCTATCATTCACTGTATAACTTAAGTTCTCCATATCTTGCTTAGTCATATGAATGTCACAGGTTTATTAACCATGAAATTATCTATGCAATTTTGATTAAGTGTTTAACGTGAAAGCCATGAGTTTGGAGTCTCTGAGACAACAGTTAGGGGAAGTAGAGTCATTTACTTGTTTTTTTTTGTTGAGTCGTTGTTTTGTTTTGTATTTTTGTTTTGCTAAGGGACTAGCAAAAGTTAAGTGTGGGGTAGTTGATAGGAGCAAAAAAGTGTGACAATATTATTGATTATGTGCCTCATTTTAGCCTTATTTTTCCCTTAGTTTAGTGTTTTGAGTCATTAAGTCATTTTGTGAGTCTTGTTGAGTGTTTGGAGTGCAATAGGCGGAAAAAGTAAAATTCATGAAAAATCCTTGCTGGATCAAGATTCCTAACTGTCAACTGTTTCTGCGGTCTTTACATTTTAATTCCCTTTATTTTCTCTAGAAAATTCTGATATTCTCCTGCTTGTTGTAGGAAACGTTGCCTGGTGGAACTCTTGGAAACAGCAATGATGGAGTCATAAAATAAAGCATTAAGATATTTGACCAAGCAATGAAGAAGGGAAATAAATGAGAAAAGACGTTTTCTGTTGAGGAATAAAAGAGAAAGACGTTTCAGCTGGAAAATAAATAAGAGAAAGACGTTTTCAGTTGGGGAATAAAGGAGAAAAGATGTTTTCAGTTGAGGAATAAAAGAGAAAGATGTTTTAGCTAAAAAATAAATAAGAGGAAGACGTTTTAGCTTGGAAATTAAAGGAATTGCCCCATTATGAGAGGAGTTAAGGCCATAAAGGAGACGTTTCAGTTGGGAAAGCCAACCAATGCTCCCCTATAAATAGGCAACATCTAGAACAAAATTTGCATCACTTCCCAGCCAAGATAATTCATTGCCTATCACTTCTTGGCCAAAATCCATTCCAAGACTGCCCAATTTATTCCTCAAACCTCCATCTCCTACAAGACCGTGACCACCATCCATCCATCAATCTACGAAGCTCTTAGGCGCTGAGTCAAGGACGCTCCACCACCATAGCAGAGACAAGTTCATCACCTTGTTGCTAAGCCGCTGAGGAAAGCTTCAAAGTGTAACTATGACTCTACTTATAATTTTTGTTTCGGTTTTGTGTGTTTCAATTTCCGAGTTGTGTAATTGGAGACATGAAATCTTCAGAATATTTTTATTAATATTTTTGAGATTTTCAGTTTATTATTGAGTTAATTTCGAGAATTCTTTTATGATGCATGTTACAATCTTGTGCCCTTTTACTTGTTTAGGTAATTTTCAGAGTTAGGTTAATAAGTTTGCATGCTAGAATAACGGTGAGAGTTCTTGTGTGTTTGCTTAATTTGCCAAGAGTAATTGTTATTTGTTAAGACGCTGAGTTAAATAAGTAGCAATTTGTTCTAAAAAGTGGTAAAAACTATGTTCAATGGTTAAACGATTCTGGAAATTACGTGTTAAATTCTATGTGTAATGGTTAATTTGCACGTGTGAGTTGATTCGGGGGTTAGATAATACTACTAGTTAAGAGAATTACGCTGAGTGTTTTCGAAAATTAGTAGTATTAGGCTTGGTAAGGACTTTTCCGATCCATGCCTACATTAGAACGAATCAGATAAATGGATTGATCCGCTGAGGCTTTTCATTTGAGCTCTTATCTAGGCATTTAAGATGGGCACATTTTTGTAGCATGTTGAAATGGATTTTCTGTTTTTACACTTAGTAATTTCCGAGTGGTATTGGTCTAGGTTAGGGAAGTCGATCATTGTATATAGGTTTATTTGTTTTGTTTTTGTTTTAAGTAGATTAGGAACCAAATTCAAAAACCCCCATTTTATTCTTTTATTTGTTAATTGACCTTTTTGTGTAGGTGTACCCTACAATCCCCGGACTGAACGATCCCTGCTTATCCTATACTGACAACTACATTTTGCAGGGTTAAATTGTGAGGCTATTTCAGCCGCATCACCAGATAACCATGAGCAGGTTGTCCAAATTATCATGCTTAAGATGAAGAGCATGATCCAGCATCCATTCCTTGAAGTCAATGCTTGGAAGCAAATTCACTTGCATATTGAAAGGAGGTGTAGAACATACACTTTGTGCAGTTGGGCACTTACAAAAGAGATGAGCTCTGTCTTCGAACCGGGCTGGGCAAAGCATGCAGTTCGTATATCTTGTGTATCCCTTTGGAAGTAGGGCTGCCTTTGTATGCAGTAGATCATTGCAAGCGCGCCACAAATAGATCTGGACTTTCCCCGGGATGTTTGCATTCCAAAGACGCTTCCAGAGAGGCAGAAATGGATCTCCCTAAGACGTGGAGGAGAGTACATGTCCTAGGACCATATCTCTTGCTATCCAATACGCCATTTAGACGGAATAAAATCCCTTCTTCTCTGGTTTCCAAAACATCCGATCTTTTACAATCCTTGTGCTTAAGGGGATGCACAATACTTTGTTTGCAATGTCCGAAGGCAACTGACTTCTAAACACATCTTCTCTCCAAGACCAGCCCTCGTCAATTAAGTCAGAGACTTGTTCCAAAAAAGTGTAAGGTGGTTTGTGAATTAAGTACTGAGCACAGTTGGGAATCCATTTATCCCTCCATATATTAATATCACATCCATCCCCCACACGCCAATGTGTTCCCGCCTGCAATACCGGTCTTCCTTGGAGTATACTTCTCCATGAGAACGAAGGGGCATCCCCTAACTCTGCCTCGTAACGAGCTTTGTATAATTTTGCAATGAGAGAGTTAGGGTTGGATATTAATCTTCATCCCTGTTTGGCTAACATGGCTAGATTATACGCAAAAATATTTTACCTCTTTCATGTTTTGTGAGGCACAAGCGCTCCTAACTTCGCCAATGAATCTTTTTTTTTTCCTCAGTATCACCCCAAAAAAAAAGAGGCACAAAGCTGATGAATGTCATCACAGAAACCCTTCGGTAGTAAATAACAGTTCATATAATGGCATTGTTCGAGCAACAGCTTTGATGAGAGTCTCCTTTCCTCCAGAGCTTAGAATTTTTGAATTCTAGCTTATCAACTTCTTTGACAATTTCTCTTTAATATAAGCAAAAATTGCCGTTTTTGATTTTCCAACTCTAAGAGGCAGACCAAGATATTTATCATGCTCTTTTACACATTGAACCTGTAATAGGTCAGCTAGCCTCAACTGCTTGTCATGGGGGACGTTATTGCTTAATACAACACTGCTTTTCTGAAATTTACTTTCTGCCCTGAAGTCTTTTCATAAACATTGAGCACCCTGCGATACTGCATACATTCTTCATCATTAGCTGTTCCAAACAAGAAAATGTCATCTGCAAAAAAAAGGTGATGGAGGGTAGGAGCTTGTGGACACATTTTGAGTCTATCAATAGCATTGGACTCAAAAGCCTTAGTTATAAGAGCAGATAAACCTTCTGTGTAATGCCCCGTACCTTCAAATTTTTACGAGTTACATTGTTACTGTCTTTGACCGAGGAGTTGACTTTTTTTTGTCCGTTGAGTTAAGAATTTTTTTTTGAGAATGTCGAAGTATACAAAATATCGAGTTCGTGGACACGTAGTTTGTTTAAATCGAATTTTCTACGGAAAAGTTATTACCAAAATGGAAATTACTATTCTTGGTAGAGCTTTTTAAATGAGTTTCCTTTTTGGGATTGAGGAGAGAGAAAGAATCAGCCCCAAAATCAGGACAGACCCGATCCCTCCCCTTTTCTCTTCTTCTTTCGCAGTTTCTGGTTTTCCGGCGAATTTGTAGCCGTCCGGCCACTTCAGGACGAACCGCTTGGCATGGCATAATCCTCTCTTCCTTCTCTTCCTAGTCATGTAAGTTTTTCACCTTGGGTTTCATTGGTTTTTGAGTTTCGAAGAGAATTGCAAAAATGGGGAAAAACCGGAGTTTGGCTCCGATCTCAGTTTTCCAGCGGTTTCCGGCCGGATTTCTTTGGGTTTTGGTTGTTGCTGAGGTGTTGAACGTGTTTCCTAATCTTTATACAGCTTGTTTTGGCCGGTGGAGGAAGAATTGAAGGTGATTGGGGCATGAACAGTAGTATGAACAGTAACCGAAGAAACTCTTGATTTTGGGGTTGATTTTTCGACCACTTTTGCTTGGAATTGGCTGATGTTGCAGGTATAAATATTGTTGGGCTTGTTGTGGAGATTGTATAGATATAATTTTCTTGGCCGGTTATGGGTTTTGGAGTAGTGGCGCATGACACCACGCGCCGCCACTGATGGTGGCGTTTAGAGGCTCTGTTAGTCCTTTAGAAAAGCATTATGCTCATTTTTGAGTTACACTTGGTGTTGGAAACCTTTGTTTATCATTGTTTTTGCATAATTTGATGTTGGAAGTGGTTTTAACTAAGAAGCACCGATACGGGTACGAGTATCTGGATACTATACAATCGGATACGTGGATACGGCAAATCTTAAATGTAATAGGATACGGGTACGTGAAGGATACGTCAATTAAAAAAAATATATATATATATATATATATAATAGCAAATTACTAGCACCGCGTTATCATTCCAGCTGGCAGTCACACACTCCACCACGAATAAGAGTCTCCGGGTTGGAAATCAAAACGTTCGAAGCAACGAACAAATATGAAGCACATGCCGTATAGAATATGTACCCGCTTCAACAAATGTGAGAACTGAGAGGAAACTCCAAGCAGCTAGAAACTGAAGAACAAATATGAGAAGAAGAGCAGAAGATGTAGAACAAACGTACCCTAAGCAGCAACAAATTGAAGCTCCAAGCTCCATCCAAATCGGCTGCAGAACGAAGTGAATTTCTACAGAAGGTCGTCTCGATCTGGGTTGAGCAAGAAGGCTTGCAATTTACGAAGAAGACCAGAAGAAAAGAGACACAAAGCATGAGAAAGAGAAGAAGTCTTGAGCAGAGAAGGTTGTCTAGATCTGGGTTTAGCAAGAAGAAGGGCAAAAGAAAAGAAACGCAGAGCTTGAGAAAATCTGAGAGGGCTATTTCCCGTTTACCCAGATATCCCAAGTATTATGCCCAAGTGCACACGTACTTATGTATCTTACTATTCTCTTGTGAAAAGACTAAAAGGGGTAGTTCCTATGCTATCCTGAGCTTTAGAGCTTTTGTCTTCCTTAGAAACTTCATTAAAAAACAAAAACGAAAACAAGACTAGCCTTCAACATGCCCAAGTTTTTCTCCTAACGGCTCCCTGCCTAGCGGATACTTTAACATGCAGAATCACTGCTGCTTGTCTTAATCTTAGTTTTAAAACTGGTTTTTTCTGGTAGGCAAAACTTTTCAAACTTCAAAATTCGTATAGGAAATAGATAGTGATGGTTCTAGATGGAATGCAGAATTGAGAAACAGATAGTGATATATAGAATGCAAAACAGATTGAAATATTTAATTTTGCTACTTTTGACAAAATGGGTGGGTAATCCTTATTTTATTTATTTAACAGAAATACATGCTAAAAATCCAGAGCCTCATCCTCAGGTAAACAGCAAAAAGCTGTTTAGCTACCCATGAGAATGAGAATAGGTACTTACTTGTAATGAAAGCACACTACTGCACACTGAACAGGTAGGAAAAGCACACTGCTACTATGGCTTTCTTACTTCTTGAGAGAAGACTCTTCTACTCAATTTTCTGATGCCTTACAAATGGAACTTAAAGCTCCTTATATAGGGAGCGGAACTCAAACTATAATTCAAACTAAAAAATATACAGGACAACTCCGTGAACTTCTGCTTTTCTGAGTGCTCCTGCTGGTGGAGGTCGGATGGAGAAAAGCAAAAGCATGCAGGTGAAGTGTTTCTTACCTTCCCTTTTGGAAAGAAAAAGTAGCCTTTATCTTTTTTTTTTAAAGTCAAAAGGTGCTACAGTTGCCCTTTTGGTGTTTTTCTTCTTTCACCTGTGGCTTCACCCGTGATGCTACATATTCTCGTCTGTTTCTGAATGGTAGCCAAAGACAAAGGAGTTGTTGTCTATCTGGGCCATCCTAACAGTAGTAGCATTATCTTCGACATCTGTATCAACATACAACTTGTAGTGGTTGTCAGTTTCAAGTTTTTCTACCCAGTGCATGCATGCCATAGTCGAATCTATCTCTTTTCTGGTGAGAGATAGGAATAGGTCACTGCTGACTATGTCAGGATGATCGTAAGCACTGATAATAGTTTTCTCTCCTGCTGCCAGGAAGGTATTATGGGTATCTTCAGAGATGATCTTTTTGATGTATTCTAGAGTCATGGCCTTCATCCATGGGATGCTTGAGTCTGGTTGGCCATTGTACCCTATGCAGGCTGGTTGAAGATATTTCCTTTGAATAATTCTCACATAATGATAGGGGGGAATATATTCAACTTCACCGTTTGCCTTCTGAATCCATTCTGGAGGAGTGGATCTGAACTTCAGGCGAAGCATACAGTCATTTTTTCTAATGTTTTTTACTGTGTTGACAATAATAGGTGGCAAACCTTTCAGAACATCATTTGTTTTAGTCCACAGATTATGGACAAAACCATTTTTAACAAGCCAGAGCTTGTGTTCTTGAGGATGTTCACTCTGAACATTTACTACGTATCTTCCAACATATGGTCCTGCAACAATAAAGAGAGTTGGAGGAACTAGGTCTTCTGGATTATGTCTTCCTATCAAATTATGGAATTCATGCCAGTCTGATTCATTGAGTGCCATGATAGGGACCCTAGCACTTTCTAGACTTTCAAGGAAGTGAATTTTTTCTTTTCTTATAGCACTCTGCTGTGTATGACTTTCTTCAAACTGTGGCCTACCATTTTTGTAGAGTTCTTCAGCTAATGCAAAGAGAGTTGGGAACATTAGACCACTGCTTCTTTCTTGAAAGGCAAATAAAAGATTATCCAGGATTGCCTTCTGGTGATAAGCTAGTCTCCTGCCAGTTCTGAACACAGGAGTATCAAAAGTTCTCAATTCATAATTAAAAACATTTATAACTCCAGTTGGAGTTGGTCTGCTTTTTGGCAAAGCAGCAGCCATCAACGGTCTTGATGAGCCTTTACCGTCTGCCATTTGAGACGGGCTAGCCAATCCTTTACCCAGGGATTGATCAGTTGGGGCTAAGCTTTTCGAGCCTAGCAGAAACCTTTTAAGGATTTTTTCTTTGGTTTCTTTGGGATCTTCTTCAGGTTCCTGTTCTTTCCCAGTTCTTCTGCTTCTGGGATTACTACCTTCGTCGTCATCTCTTTGGCTAAACATTGCCATTTCTCTGGTCAATGCGTCTGGAAGATAATTCTTATTTCCTGCAATTAATTCAACAGTATAATCATATTGGTTAAGAAATAATTGCCAATTTGCTAATCTTCCTCTATCAGCAGCTTTATCAAGTTTGAAATTTTTGAAATTCTTTACTCTAGCACAATCGGTGCGGACAGTAAAGGGTTTTCCAAGAAAAGCTGGAGAATTTAAAATTATTTTCTTGACAGCCAAAATTTCTTTTTCCCCTGTGGGATAATTCAGTTCTACAGGGCTGAACTTGCCGCTACAAAATTTACAGATCTTTTCAATGTTAGTTCCAGGCGCTTTCGCTAGAACTACACCAGACCAGTAATTATCACTCGCATCTGTTTGGAGGATAATTTCATCATTCTCTTCTGGTTGTTGAAGAGGAGGGAGATTTTTGCAGAGATTTTTTATCTGCTTCACAATCTTTTCATCATCTTCTGTGAAGTTCCATTTTCTTTTGGAACTCGTCTTAGGAGATAACATTGCTGTTAACCCTGAGATTTTGGGAATGAAATCTCTCCCATAATTTATGACACCAAGGAATCTCTCTAGACTCTTAGCATCAGGAAGTCTATCGGGGAACTTCCAGATCTTCTCAAGAATATGAGGTTGAAGTTTTATGACTCCATTTTTGATGTTTATTCCTAGGAAATCAACTTCATCGAGGATAAAGAAGATTTTCTTTTCACCTAGGATGATTCCATGCTGAACAATAAGCTTTACAACCTCGTGGAGGTGTTTCATGTGTTATTCTCTGTTTTGGAGAAGACCAAAATGTCATCTATATAGACGACGCAGAACTCCGCAACATGTTTGAAGATGTTGTCCATCTTTCTTTGGAAGATTGAGGGAGCTTGCTTGAGACCAAAAGGCATTACTAACCATTCGTAATGGCCTTGTGGTGTTCCAAATGCAGTGAGAGGGACACTCTCGGGATGCATCTTGACCTGCTAGAAACCCGACTTTGCATTGAATTTCGAAAAGACTTTAGCTCCTCTGAGCTGGTTGATCAGTACTCTTACTTGAGCAATCTGATAACCATCTTTGACAGTCTTCTTGTTGACATCTCTGTAGTCAATCATCATTCTAGCTTTTCCTCTTAAGTTTTCTGCATGATTTCTCACGTAGAATGCTGGAGCATGATGAGGGCTAGTGGAAGGTTGAATTAATCTCTTGTTCAGGAGATCTTCAATATCTTTTCTAAATTCTTTTTTATCTTCCTCTTTGTACTGAGGAATGGCTTTGACATGATAGATGGCATTCATGTCATGTAATCTTAATTCACAGACCACTGGGTCTTTTTCCCAAAACTTCTGAGGATCTACATCGATATTCTGCTCGAGTAGTTTCTTGATTTTTTCAAGAGTGGGAATTTTCTGAGACTCAAGCTTATTCTGAAAGTGCTTGAGGTTATGCTCATGGATGAAACTAGTTTCTTCATCTTCACTAGTTTCTTCTTCTTCTTCTTCAGAAGATTCTTCAACAAGTAATTCTTCTTGTTGCTTGATTTGGAATATGGGCTCGAATTTGGGTTTGTAGGGGGCAAGATCACCACTATTCTGTTGCGATCTCTGATACTGAGTAGTAAAACCGGGACCTACCACACTTTTTGCTTGTGTGAGTCGGTCAGCCCAAAACACCCGTTCTCCTTTTCTGAAGCCTATTGCTTCTTCATCCTGAATAAACCGCTGTTGGAGAATAAAATCATTTCCCAACAAGAAGTCTGAGCCTTGGCCTTCAGATTGCCAGACATTCTGGATGATAAATGTTCCTCCACCAATGGTGATATGAACATTTTTTGCTACTTTTTTCATGGTGAGATGGCTTCCATCGAATGTAACACCAGTAGCAGATTTTTTCTTATCTTCTTTCCAGAGTTCATCTAGAATTGCAAATCTTTTTGCAACAGTAAAGCCTGATCCATTATCTACAAAGGCATGTAGATGATATTTTTTGTGATCAGGGAACTTTAGTCCAATCTCTATGTAGTTGCTGTATGTACTAGTAGAGACGACCTTCGATTGTTGAAGCTCATTTTCTTGAGCTTGTTCCTTTGGAATAAATGGTTTGCATTCTTCTGGAACAATTTCTGGTGTTTCAATCAGTTCAATATTTTCATCGATTTTTTCTTCACCGATGATTTCTTCCTTTATTTTTGAGGAAGATGGTTCCATGACTTCTTGGAACACAGTTTCTACTTCTTTCGCCTTTTGCTCAGCGAAATATTCTTCATATTCTTGTTCAACCAACTGGCTGACAGAGCCATTCTTGGTTTTTCTTCTTGCTTCAGCTATGAAGCATTCTTTGTGATAAGTCTTCTTAGACTCTTCACAAAACATAGGGAGACCATTCTTTTCGTGACATAGGCAGTAGTCACAAACGAATGTACCAGGGTTCACCTGGTAAGAAGACATCAAAGCTTCTGTCTTACTTTCTTCCCAATTCTTGATTCTCAAGACATTCATTTGTCTGGATTCGAAGTACTCTACTTCAGAATCTATCTCAGACTCTTCTGATGAATTTTCTTCTTCAGACCAGGCAGAGTAAACTGACCTGTCATCATCTTCATCATCAGAATAGGCTATTTCATAGCCTTTCATGTTTGCTACTTCTACTATTTGCTCATATTCTTCAAAGAGAGCTTTAGTAGATCTTTTAGCCTTTTCTGGGCATTCATTGGCATAGTGCCCTTCAGCTTTACATAACCAACATCTGCAAGCTTTCTTGCTTGGTTGTTTAAGCTGATAAGTATTCTTCTTTTTCTTGAAGAATTTCTTTTTAGGATCTTCATCCTTATGTTTCTTGTAATTGGAACTTCTCTTGAATTTCCAATCTCTTTTTTTATTACTCTTTTTGAATTTTTTAGAGTAATATTTTTCTTTCTTTGTCCTGTGGAATTTGGATTCATGACATCCCCAGTTTGTGGGCATATCCAGTATTCCATAGCAGAAATTTTCAACTCATTTGAGTTGTTTCTTGGCCATCTTAGCTCTAAGATTGGCTTTGCATTGCTCTTTCAGTAATTGCCGGATTCTGTCGGCAATTCCTCCAACTGAAAATCTTTCAATTGGTTTTTCAGCTATGCTTTCTCTCACAGCTGTTCTCCATGGTTCAGGGAGTTTTCTGTGCAACAGATTAACTAGATCAGTATTCTCTAGTTCACCAATTGTACAGTAATATTCTTGAAATTCATTCAAGTATTCTTCGAAATATCTCATGTCGCAGATTTTGAGAGCATAGATATTCGATTTTGCCGTTTCTTTGGCTTTTTCACTCAGATTTGAAAGATCTCCACATAACTGATCGTACAGGGGTACTGCAAAATCATACGGAGACTTTGAATTTTTGATTTCTTCAAGCCAGTCTCTTCCTCTGGCAGTTTCTTTGAAAGACAGATAGTACTTTTTTGCTACTCCAGTAAGAGTATTTTCATAGTACACCTGCAAATCTGGTGCTTCAAATTTTCCAAGGGTAAGTGCAGAAGCCATCATCAGGCTATCTACCCATTGGTCAATGATTTTTCTTTTATCCAGACTCTTGTCTAGATTTAACCAGATGCCATAGTTCGTGATAGGAACTCTAGGCAGATTGTCCTCTGGGACAAATCTTTGGGAATTTCTTTCCCCTTTTTTACCCGTGGGGGCTTTCTGAAATGGGAGTTTTGTTTCCCTTTTTTCTCTGCTAATGAAAGTTCTGGAGCTTTCTCCTTCTTCCATTTCAATATCTTGATAAGGAAAGACTTTTCTCGTCTTTCTGAATTTGAATTCTTTCATCCCTTCGATTAGTTTTTCTAATCGATCAGGATTTTCACAATTCTCAGCTTCTTCATAAAGATCATAGAGCCTCTCAGCTCTGAACATATTGACTGGTCTGTTCAGATCAGCCTCCAATTCTTCTTCAGAAATTGGTTCTTCAATAGTGGGTTTTGTACCACTGACACTAGCTTCTCTAGTGTTGTAGCTTCTTCTCAGAAGATTTTTGTTTATCCTGAAGTTTTCAGGACAAACATCACTTTTTCTGTGATTGTCAAAATTGAGACTAATTTCTCCAGTCTTTCTACTCTCGTAGATTTTTGCTTTTGCTCTTTCCGGTTGCTTTTTTGGACCGGACAATTTCCATTCAAGAGGAAAAGTCACTTCATTCCAAGTAACTTTATGGATCTGTTGTGAATGGTTCTTCTAATTGGTGAGGAATCCAGTAGTAAGACCTAGGATATTTGTTATCCTTGTCTTAGGGGCTACTGTAGTACTCATCAATTTATAGTATATTCTATATACTATTGCGAGTTCTTGCATATCTTCTTTCATGGATATGCCGTCTGTCTTGACTCTCAGTCGGAGACAGTGAGCTGCATCTTTCAAGCTGGTAGTGAAGTTTGGGAAGCAGTTGAAATATGTTATTTGATCGCACAAGGATGCTTCGAGTGTTCCAAACAGACTAGCTTCGAAGTCTGTTAACCTGTTGTCCTGTAGAACACATAGGACTGAACAGTTAATGCCTTCTCGAGCAAGCAGATTTATGCCTACTTGGACTGCTCCAATATGCATAAATTGATATTTTTTTGCTTGAGCTCTGGCGACTTCTGCGGGAGTGATCAGTAGAAGATCGGTCTCTCCTCCTGCAGTAGCTGGGGTTGTGATTTCTAGTAATTTAAAATGATGGCTGTCCATCAAATCAAACTTTCCTTTTCTGTAGATTTGTTTGAAATCTAATTTTGGGATTGAAGAATTTTTTACCTCTGGTTCGATTTCATTGAATTCGAACTCTTCAGCACTTAGGAGCTGTACTCCTTTATTTTTTCTAAAGATGCTTAACATCTTCATTTCTCTTTTTTTTGGGTTTTCATACCGGATAGATGGTTCCAGAAAAATCATGTTTGGAACAAGATTCTTATCTGGTTTTTCTAATGGTTTAAATCCATTAGCTTTCTTTTTTACTGTAGGCACTTTCTTGTCCTTCAGTATATTTTTCATAGAATCCAGCGTTTTTTGCTGTTCATTGATTTTTCTACTGACGACTGTCAGCTTTTCTTCTTCCGTCTTTGGTAGTTCCTTGATATAATCCAGTTTGTTTTCCAATCTTTCCAATTGGTGGATTATAGCAGGTAATTTTTCTAGATGAGTTTGACATCTAGATAATTCTAGTAACAGCCTCTGATATTTCTCATCAGAGGAATTTAATAGAGAGTTTATTTTCTCTAATAACAATTCTGACATTGTTCCCATTAAGGAGGGGTTCTCCTTGAGCTATTTTACAAGCTCTGATACCAGTGAAGTGCGGATCTAACCAATGCTCAAATAATCAAGAGGTTTTTGTTCCTCTTCCATAACATATAAGAGATTATCAATTTCTTGTTCTACTTTATAGATTCTAGTCTGAAGTCTATAAATAATGTCCCAATAGTTAGGTGGATTCTCTATTAAGACTATCTCTATAGGCTTTCAGCTTTCTCAGTTTTTCTCTCTCTTTTTGTAATTCTTTGCTAGTATTTTTACAGATAGCAACTAATTCAAGTCTGTCGACGATCGAAATTATGAATAGTAAAATGTATTGTTTACCTTTGAGATAGAGGATGAATTTATCATGCTTCTATTTAAACAAATAAAAAATGGGCCCACCACATTTCATCAAAAATGTGAAAAATATTAAACATACTATGCAAAAAGTTATCAGAAGGGTACTGATGGAAGAGAAAAGGACAAGTTGGGTGAGAAGGAAGGAAAGAGACATGAGTCTGGGTGGAGAGGAACAAAAGTATTTTGTTGGGGTTTTTGGGAAGTATTTTGCTAAGAACAGGGTGTATGAGCATTAACCCAATCTGAGATTAGGTTCATCTCGATCTGGGTTGGTTTTTTTGTTATTGTTTTTTTTGTTTTTCAAGGTAAAAAGTCAACATTACCCCTACATATCAGATTTATTTACATATTTACGTATCGGCTTAGGATACGGACGTATCCAAACCGTATCCAAATCCAGATACGCATATCCGGACGTATCCGAGCGGATCCGAGCGTATCGTACCCGGATCCCGGATCGGTACGGGATACGAGGCCAAATTCACGTATCCGTGCTTCATAGGGTTTTAAGAGTGTTAGGATTAAATTTGGAGTTGAGGACTTGTTGTCATGACTTTTTGTGATGAGTTGAGATCGTTGGGAGGTCGGAGAAGTAGAATGGGTTAAAGAATGTTATAAGAGGAATTAGAAATTTGGAAGGAATTGTATTTCTAATTTTATGAACTAAATTTTTGGTTGAGAAATGGAAAGTTAAATTGGTTGAATTGTTAAAGAGAATTCGAGGGCATTGAATTGTAAAGAATTTCGGAAGTCGAGAATTGTAATCAAAAGTTTAAGAATTGGAATGTTAGAGGAATTTTGAGTAACGAGTAATAATGTTTTTCGAGGGAATGACTTTTGATTATAGATTATTTCCCTTAATGTGATTAATATTATATCCTGTCAATATTACAGGACGTACTGAGGACTGAGCCCTCGAGCAAGGAGGACACTAACAGGCAGCAGGATTAGCTACGAGAGTCACCTGTGAGTGGACTTTTATTTTATTTAAATAATGCATGCAGCACAGTATTTAATTTGTTATGGATTATTATTTGAGTAAATGTGGTTTTAGTGGAAAGAAAAGAATTTAAAGAAAGGAGTTGGCAATGAGGCTATTTTCGGCGCATGCGTACCTTACCTAGTCGGCCGTCCCTTCTAGGTAATAGTCTGGTCGGCAGTCCCTTCCAGACTACATCCCGGTCGGCAGTCCCTTCCAGTGAGTCACCTAGTCGGCAGTCCCTTCCAGGTGACATGAGGTAGTTAGTTGGCAGTCCCTCCTAACTACCTGTGGTTAGTCGGCAGTCCCCTCTAACCACCGCCTCCTACATTCAGATAGGCAGTCCCCTCAGATGTGTCATCTGGATGGCAGTCCCTTCCAGATGGCATGAGATGATTAGACAGCAGTCCTCTCTAGTCATCGGACGATTTTCATGAAAGGATGGTTTCAAAGGAATGATTTGGATTGTTTTATAAATCTCGCTGCATGTCGGATTTTTAGTAATGAGGAAATGGGAAAGCATTCAAGCATCAGTTTCATTATTTATTTCAGTTTTGTCCACTCACTCTAATGGATTTTAAATGTTTTCCCCTGGGCCCTTCATTTTTCAAATGCCCAGATTTCAGATTTGCCGAGATCGCGTCCGGGAACTGGAGGCATAGGAATCAGCACTTCTGTTTTGTCTGTAGGTTATTACATAACCTACCTTGTATGATATCAGCTTAGTTATGTAGAATTGCTCTGATAATCCTTTTAAATTCGGAGAATGCTTTTGCTTGAGAATTTGTTATCGTGTTGAAGTTGTGATGGAATTCGTACTTTCTGAATGTAACATATGCACTTGGAATGTATCTTTGAGTGTGAGCTAGTCTTAACCATGTCTAGGTTTTGTAAACTCTTGGGTAGTCCATTTTAGGGGAGGTTCTGCCGATTTTTCTATTAGATTTCACCTAACGTGGGCCTCGCAGGCTCGCATCTGGGTTTTGGGGTGAAACTTGGGTCGGGTTTTGTCATTCTGCACATAGGATAAATAGATATGGGGATAACGGGTCTCCCTGCCTTATACCACGAGTTGGAGTGATCATTGAAGTTGGCTCCCCTTGAATGAGAATGAAGTACTGCACTGACGATACACAGGTCATAATCATATTTATCCACTGTGGTAAGAAACCCAACTTGGTTATCATTGTAGTAAGAAAGTCCCATTCCAGTCTATCATAAGCTTTAGTAATGTCCAATTTCAAAGAGAAAAAACATATCTCTTGATTTCTCAATTTATACATGAAATGAGCTGCCTTTGTAGCCACTAGTGTGTTATCAGAGATCAGTCTACCTGGCACATATGCACTTTTAAGAGGAGAGATAATGTTAGGTAAACACATCTTCAACCTGTTTACAACCACTTTTGAGCTAATCCTGCAAATGACATTACATTAGGCAATAGGCCTAAAGTGCTTGGCATCCTTGGGGTCTTTGATTTTTGGGATTAGACATAAGTGTGTGAAGTTGGATTCATTACAGATTTCACCACTAGTTAGCAGGTTCCTCACTGTAGTACACACATCAAAACTCACAATATGCCAGCACTTTTAATAGAATAAGGGAGTCATACCATCCGGTCCTGGACTTTTAGATGGGTGCATTTGGAATAGCGTTGCACGAATCTCCTCATTAGTATATGGTTTAGTAAGCTCGACAGTCATCCAGTCAGTGACTTTGACAGGTGTTGCTGCGATAACTTCATCTAGGGCATGCTGATCAACACCTTCAGTGGTGAACACTTCGGTGAAATAGTTCATGAGTAGCCTTTTGATTTCAGACGGGTCATTTTGCCACACCCCATTTTCATCAACGAGCCCCTTAATAGCATTGCGGCTTTTTCTATTGCTAGCCTTTCGGTGAAAATAGGTTGAGTTACGATCACCATCCTTCAACCAAATGGCCCTAGATCATTGCCTCCAATACTTCTCCTGTTGCACTAGCCTTTCGGTGAAAATAGGTTGAGTTATGTTGAATGTGCAAAAGTCATTGCTCTTCATATTGTTCTGGGAAATAAGGTTGCTTCATTATGTCAAAGAGTTTTTCCTGAATGATTCTCAACTCAACCTTTTGTTTATCAAATTCAGTCGAGTGCCATTTCATTAGCTTCTTTCCTGCCTTGTGAATCTTGTATCCAAGTTGTTTCATTGCATTACCAGTAGTAGGTCTTGCCCACTCTTGTTGAATGATGTTGCTGCAAACCTCATTTCCATGCCATATTTCTTCAAATCTAAATCTTCTTGGACCCCTGCCACGCAATCGTTTCTTTGCATTCACTTCAGTGAGCAGAGGACAATGGTCCGACTCATTTGGACTGAGTCACGACTCTGCTATAAGAGAACCTACTTCTCCATTGTGCAGTTTGAAAGCTGTGATCAAGACGTTCCTTTGTGAACTTATTTGACCAAGTGAAACGGCTGCCAGAAAGCCCCATGTCAATAAGACCACAAAAAGCCATAGTATGCCGAAATCTAGCCATAGCAGCAGCAGATCTTGGAGGACCCCCTGATTTGTCTGCCTGGGACATGACTTCGTTGAAGTCATCGACCATTAGCCAAGGAAGATGACAGTCCTCAGTAGCCAACTGCTCAATTAGTTGCCAAGTACGCTCTTTCTGTCCCCTATTGGCAAAGCCATATAGGCCTGTAAAACGCCACAGTGCATCATCACCTGGTTTTCTTATCTCCACATCAATATGATGTGCAGAGTAGGAATGCAGATGCGCATGAGTTTCGTCGCTCCATAGTAGTACAACACCTTGTACCCCATCTGTATGTTCAAAGCAGATGTTTCCATTGAAACCCAATCTGCTAGTGAGTGAATCAATCAACCCCTGACAAGAGTTTCAGACAGGAAAATGAGGCAGGGTTTCTTGGCCTGCACAAGATCAATTAGGGCTCGCTGTGTTTCTGTGTTGACAATGCCTCTGAAATTCCACACAAGAACATTGCCTTCATGCATATTGACCAGATGGTTTGGTCGTAGATGATGGGGGTACTAGAGGTTGGTTGTCGTAGAACACCACAGCGTTGGATGTGTGTTGGAGACATCATTGAGTGTGAAAATATGTGCAAATTTGTGAGATGTTCCTACTCCCAAGTATATGAGGTCAAGTTTTAGTAAAGGGAAAAAGTAAAGAGTATCGTATCCAAGGGATTGAGTAACTCTACCCTACCTAGATCACCGCGAAAATAAACCTAGAAAACACATGCAAAGTCTACCTTTTTACAAGTTCAATAATTTTGGCCCTTTGGAAGCCTAACTACCAAAAGTGAGATTAACAATGGATAGAAGTGAATCGGCTTTTGAATTAATTTTAACTATATTAAAATTAAAGTGCAAATAAAGCAAAATAAACTAACAAAGTGTAAGAGATTTGATCAAATGAGATAAAAGGGGTTGTACGGCATCACACCTAACCTCCTTTGTGCAAATTCTAAGTAACCAAATCTAACATGCTCATGCCAAGACAGAATCCCCCTCGGTTCTCTTGATTATCGAGTAACCAAGAAACAATTATACTAGAGAATGTATTGAAGCTGCCCCTTGATTATCAGACATAACTCTCCTACAATCCTTTTAGTTTCTACCCATTCCTTAATTATCAGACACAAGTAGACCTATGTAAATGCAAGCTAAGATCTCTTGATTATCGGACACATAAGCCACATCCACATGATAAGCTCAATTGTAAGAACCCAAGCAACCTTATTTGATTATCACAAGATTACCATTTCTACATTTGCAACATGCTTTAGTTTACTAAGTTTGTCAAGCCTAGCATACTTCCATGAAATTATCAACATTTACCAACCTTAGGTGACAAATCTAAGAAGCATAAATGATGAACAATTAAACTAGCAAAGTAAAAATTCATGGCAATGATCCATCTTAAATTTAACTACATAGTTTGTACACAAATTCGGCGGCTAGGGCTAAACCCTAGCCCCAAAATTCTACTCACAACTCATAGGTCCATAAATTAAATCATAAACTTGTAAAGCATCAAGTTAAAGAGAAAATAGTAGATAAATGAAGGAATACCCACGGGTTTGGTTCCAAAAAGAACCAAACCGTACCTCTAAGAACACTTTCTACCCTCTAAGATGCAAAATAAGGTGAGAAATGTTTCCTAGCATGGTATTTTTGGTTTCTAATAAGAGAAAGGAACCAAAAACACCATGCAACTCCACAAAGTCTCTTAGAAGTATGATGAGCAAGACTCGAATATGTGAAACTAGAGTTGTGATTGATCAAAAGTGTATAGATACTTCGGTTTTGGTAAGGAAAAACCAACAACCCAAGAAGTAATACACCTATCTCTACACAAAACTAAGAAACTATGAACTAAAGCTATGAAACTAAGAGAAATGTGTGAAGAGATGTGTGAGAAAGTGAGATAATGACATGAAAAACGTCCACCATGAGGGGAGGGTGTTTTTATAGGCCAAGACTGATGAATGGAGGGTAGAGATCAAAGGAAATGAAGGGCTAGATGTAAGGAACAAATGTGGAAGCCCAAAATGTGGATCTAATTCTTAACTCTACATGAAAATAACCTAGGAAGCCCATAGATATTTTGGTGGAGGAGATAAAGTAAGGTCATTGGGAAACAAAGGTGTAAGATGTAAGAGGAGGACCACTTGTCATCCTTCAAATTTTGGATTTCAAAATAACCTACACCTGAAGTCTTCCCACCTAAACTCTCTAACCCTAGTCAACAGCTGTTCCATGCCCTCCACACATGTCCTTGGCTAGAAATGGTTGGAAATTCGGCATTGATCTCCATTGACCCATTTTTTTGTCCTTTTGCACACTCTCTTCTCCTTTCTTCCTTCAATTGAATCTCCACGGAGACTTCGGAATTGGCCTTGGGTTTCTTCATAAAAATGTTCCTCCATGAGTGTAGATCATCCTGGTAAAATTTCAGAGCTTAATTCACCTTGGTGTTGCCGCAAATGCTGCCGGAATCATTACAGCTCCGGTTTTGTAGTTTTCGTCTTTTAGTCAGAAACTTGGTTCGATCTTTTGACGGTCTTCCACTCAGAACTAGCTCTTGAACGCTTCATAAGAAATTATCCTTAGGATGTCTATAATGGATCTGGAAAGTTTAAACTCATTTGGAGTTCGTTTGGTCAGGCTGCTGCCTCTCCTTCCTTGTCTAGCTTGCTTTCTCCTAGCCGGAGTAGGAAAACATGCTAAGGTTGACTTTTTAGTGCAGTTCCATGATTCTCCATTGTTTCCTAGCATGATAAGGAAAACATAATAAATAAACATAAATAAACACAAAGGTTAAGCAAAAGTATAAGATTAGGGGAATAATTACTAGGTAATTATGGACCTAACAATGTGTAGCACAGGGTTGACGGCCGCACTTAGGGTTTTGCTTTCTTGAATAAGATTGATTGAGGACATTAATGCTCTAAAACAGTTTTCTTATTAATGAACAAATATAAAATTGTCAACTCTTTTAACTCTTTTAAGCAGTACCCCCTCATATTCTAAATTAAAGTTCTCATTTGAATTATTACCAAAAAATTATTACTGTTGTTATGTCTGTTTGATGTTAATAGGATTGAAAGAAAACTACTTCTGATTACTAACATGCAATGCTTAAACCCTAAACTCTTCCACTTTGCCTACATATGGAACAATAGTACATCAATCTCAAAAGGAATACATACCACACAAAGACATAGTTGAGATTATATCCTAATATTATCTCCTTGTAAAGTGCAACTATGTCTTTTAATACTCCAAGATGACCAATTTAAACCATAAGAATAAGATTGTGAATTTTATCAAATAGAAGAGGCGAACATTTAATATACACAAATAAAGCATAATATGAAATTGTTTCCAGAAAGAGCAATATTTTGATGCAAATAAAAGGATATTCAAGACTTAATGTTTCTTGATCCTTAAGTCTAGTAATCACCACATCAATTAAGTGTTTTGACATGTCCTATATTCTGGGATGGCTTAGAGCTTCCATATTGTTGTTGATTCAAGGCCTTTTTTGAATCAACAACATCCCAGCAGCTGGCTCTTTGTCCACAAAAGAACCTCTAGAAGCAACATCAAGCATATCTCTTTCCAAGTTAGTGAGCCCATCATAAAAGCATGTGAGCAAGGACTCATCCTTCATACCATGTTGAGGGCATTGAGCGATGAGAGACTTGAACTTTTCATAATACTCAGCGTAGGACTCATCTGCCCCTTGTTGGATGCAACTTATCTTCTTCCTAAGATTAGGACATATTTTTAAAGAAAGAATGCAGAAATTAATCAAAGAAAACATTTTGCCTGATTTGGATTTTTCTGATTATGATGTCTGTGTTGATTGTATTAAAGGAAAGCTGACAAACTTTAGAAAGAAAGGGTCAACTAGGAGTCTGCAACCTTTAGAGCTAATTCATACTGATATTTGTGGTCCATTCTCGACCCAAACCATATATAGGAACCACTATTTTATCACCTTCATCGATGACTATTCTACGTTTTGTCATTTGTAACTTATTTCAGAAAAATCACAAACACTTGAAAAATTTAAGATTTTCAAAACGGAAGTTGAAAATCAGTTGGAAAGAACAATTACGGTAGTGAGATCTGACAGGGGAGATCAATACTATGGGAAATATGTTGAAATTGGGTAACATAAAGGACCTTTTGCATTGTTCTTAGAGAAATGTGGAATTGTAGCTCAATACACAACACCGGGAACACCTGAGCAGAATGGGGTAGCTGAGAGGAAGAATAGGACATTGTTGAATATGGTTAGAAGCATGATGTGCACTACTGGACTTCCTAAATTTTTGTGGGGTGAGGCATTGAAGACGGCAAATTATATATGCAATAGGGTGCCTAGTAAAGCAATAGATAAAACTCCCTTTGAACTTTGGATTGGTAGAAAACCTAGTTTGGCACATCTACATGTTCGGGGAAGCAAGAGAGAGGCTAGACCATATAATCCGCAGGAGAAAAGGCTAGATTCCAAGACTGTTAGTGGTTTCTTTATAGGTTTTCTAGAAAAATCTAATGGTTTTAGGTTCTAATGTCCCAAATATCATATGAGGATCATTGAAACAAGGAATGCTAAATTTATCGAAGAAACTCAGTTGCAAGAAAAGGAGGATTTAAGCGATTTTCTCATAGAACAAGAAGAAGCAGTAGCTAAAAGTTTATCTTAGCAACATCAAAATTCAGAAACCTTCTTCTCACCTATGTCAGTTGTTCAGCCTTCTATTAGTACACTTCATGATGAATAAAATTTAGAAAACCATGTTCCTGAGCCGATCATTCCCATTGAAAATCATCACAATCATGATCCGCAGATGCTAGATCAACTTGTAGTGCAAGAACCTCCACCTCAACCACAACCACAGCCTATTAAACCATTTTGAGATAATCGCATAGAGTAAGGAGGTCAGCAATTCCCGATTATTACATAGTTTACTTACAAGAAACTGATTTTGATTTAGGGGAAGAGAGCAATCCTGTCACCTATAAACAAGCTGTAGATAGTATTCAATCTAAACAATGGAAGAAAGCTATGGAGTCTAAGTTGCAATCTATGAGTGACAATGCAGTTTGGGAATTATCAGAGTTGCCTCCAAATGTCAAACCTATAGGCTGCAAGTGGGTGTTCAAAACAAAGAAAAATTCAGATGGGAGTGTAGAACGACATAAAGCTAGATTAGTGGCGAAGGGTTTTACACAGAGAGAAGGGGTAGATTACAATGAGACTTTTTCCCCTATTTCAACAAAGGATTCTTTTCGAATTATTATGGCTTTAGTTGCGCACTATAACATGGAATTACACCAAATGGACGTTATAACTGCTTTTTTTGAATGGAGATTTGCATGAGGACATTTATATGACACAACCTGAGGGGTTTATTGCTGCTGGGTATGAAAAGTTAGTCTGCAAACTTAAGAAATCTATCTACGGATTAAAACAAGCTTCGAGACAGTGGTATTTAAAATTTGATTCTGTGATGGTAAAGTTTGGTTTTGAAAAAATCCTCTTAATGAATGTGTATAATTGAAAACTAGTGGGAGCAAATTTATTTTTCTGATTTTGTATGTAGATGATATTCTTCTTGCCAACAGTGACTTAAATTTGCTAAATGAAACTAAGTCTTTTCTGTCTAGAAACTTCGATATGAAAGATTTAGGAGATGCATCTTATGTTCTGGGTATAGAGATTGTCAAGGATAGAACTCGAGGTCTTCTGGGATTATCTCAAAGGAATTATATAGAAAAGGTGTTGAAGAGGTTTAAGATGGAAAAATGTGCTCCTGGTAATGCTCCTATGACAAAGGAGATATGTTGCATAAACATCAATGCCCTAGAAATAGCTTAGAGCAAGAAGCAATGAAGGATAAGCCTTATGCCTCATTGGTAGGCAGCCCCATGTATGCGCAGGTCTGTACTAGACCTGACATAGCCTACTTAGTTGGAATACTTGGAAGATTTCAAACTAATCCTGGACATGCACATTGGGTTGCGGGGAAAAAGGTCTTGAGATATTTGCAGAAAACCAAGGATTATATACTAGTGTATAAGAAGATAGATGGTCAAGAACTTGTTGTGTTAGTTTTTCTGATGCATATTTTGTGGGAAAGCAGAAGGTTCAGCAACAAAGAAAATCAACTTCTAGTTTTATTTTTATGTTGGCTGGTGGCGCTATTTCTTGGAAGAATGTGAAACAAACTAGTATCACTACATCTACCATGTATGCTGAATTTGTTGCTTTATATGAGGCAACTATTCATGGAGTGTGGCTTAGAAATTTTATTAGAGGCATGAAAGTTATAGATACCATACACAGACCCTTGCCAATATATTATGATAATAGTGCTGCAGTGTTCTTTTCGAAGAACAATAAGAGATCTTCAAAATCTAAATTCGTGGATCCAAAATATCTGTTGGTAAGAGAGAAAGTAAAGCTTGATGAAATTTGTGTAGAGCATGTGTCTTCTGAGGATATGTTGGCTGATCCATTCACTAAACCATTATCTGTTGCAGTTTTTAAAGAACATGTTAAGAATATGGGTTTAGCTGAGTCTTTAGATGTTGTTTGAATCAGTGGGAGCTTATAATTTGTTTTAGAAAGCTCAGGTTTGATGTAATTTTCATTAAAGAACATCTTCATATTTTCTGATTCATTTGGATGATGAACTATCAGTTATATTTTAGGGGCCGTGACCACTTACCCAATTTTAATTTAACAATTGCCCACTTGCTCCACTAAGAGTTTTTTAACCCCATTTACCTAATCTAATATTTGATGACAGTTTTGCCCCCATACTCTCTCTTTTATCTCTCTCGACTCCCCTCAGCACTCTCAGCATGAATCCAATCCTTCTCCTTCTCCTCTTCTCCCTTCAGGCCACCCTCTCCCACGCCACCACAGCCTACCCTTCCATTCTGGGCACCACCCCCTTCGACGTCTCCTCCGGCGCCACCACCACCAACCTGATCCCCCCCCCCTCACCCCCTCTCTCTCTCTAGCTCTTTTCCAAAATCCGATTCCAGTTTTGGTTGGCATCGCCTCCGATAGCCAGAGAGTGAAAATGGAGCCACTGGCACAAGGACTTCGACGTCCAGCACAAGCACCTTTCACCGGATGCTTCGGGTTTCGATTCCGGGGAGAGAGAGAGATGTGTGGCCCATTCCGGTTCCGGCGACGAGGTCGAAGAATCCGATTATTTGGGCGTGGGATCGCCCGGAGCGGGAGCCGGAGGAATCTGGAGCGTAGATTCAGAGGGAACCATCGGAGCAATAGAGGAGGAGCTTAGGGCCGTAGGATTCGATGGCTTAATCTCGGTAGGGCAGTCGGAGATGAGCTCGACAGAATCGTTGCCACTGTTAAACATGGTGGTGGTTCGGTTTGGAACTTTATATTTGACGCAGTGTTGGAGCGAGCTGGTATGATTATAGAGGTGGTGCGTGAAACGACGTCGACCGGCGAAAAAACCAGCCGGCCTCACACGTTGATGGGTGCCCAGAGCACTTTTTTTTTTTCCGGTATCCTAAGATTGCAATGTAACTGTGAGGTTTGTTTGATGGTCTACTGGGGGGGCAGTAGACACATTATTTGCCCCCAGTAGACTTTGATATGAGGGACATGGATCACTATAGTGTGGTGTTTTGATAAGTTACCTGTTGTTTTCTGTGTATTAAGGTCAAATTATCAGTGAATCCTACAAAATGGTGCATTTTTGGTGGTCTATTGGGAGGCAGTAGAGACATTGGACTTTGTATTGGTGGGCAATAATATGATTATTGGGAGCACTAATATATTATTGAGAGCCAAAATATGATTATAAATTGATCAATGTACCTGTAGTGTATTCATTTTGGTTTTGGGAGTTCATACAATTCACTAGACGGCAATAACATGATTATTGGGAGGCAATAATATGATTTTTGGGGGGCAATAATATGATTACTGGGGGGCAATAATATGGTTACTGGTATTAGTAGGGACCGGTCGCCGGATTCCGGATTCCGGTCACCGGAGTCCGAGGCCGGCCACTAGTCACCGGAGTCCGGTCACCGGATCGGCGACTGCCACTGGTCACCGGAGCTTAGCAAGGTGGAGGATGACTTCTCTCTCTAAGTGAGAAAGAAGGAGAGGGCAAAAAAGTCCCAAAAATAAATAAAAAGAATTAAAAAGAATTAATTGGGTAAATGGGAAAATAATCCCGTAGAGTGTTTTTGGGTAAATGGGGTTTTTAAACTCTTCGTTGTGCAAGTGGGCAATTGTTAAGCTAAAAATGGGTAAATGATCATTTCCCCTATATTTTATTATGGCAGCTTGAATTCGGTGTTTGTATTACTGCAGTAAATTATGAAATATATGTATATATGTGCCTGTGTTTGGAAATTTGATTTTATGCAGGATAAGAAGACTAAGAGCAGCTACCTATGATCCATACTAAGCTGTCATTTTGGTTTTGGACAGTGAGCAGAGGATCAAGATTCTCTTTGAGATTTTGCAGGCTTCAATTTGAAGCATTTATAGCTCTGAAACTTTTCAGAAGCTAAAGGAGGACCATATATGAGGTATAAAGTATAAATCACAATGTAGACACTTCATATGTTAATTGTCATGTTCTGTTGAGGACTTGCATAATTATAGTTCTGTTCTTGTGATCATAGAGTGCTATCATTGTCAGATTTCATTGTTAGTTTTCTATGATCATTTAACAGCAATTATTTTGTGAAAGTCTTGAAATTAGGTTCTGCATTATTGTGGTAATAACAAGTGATCACTAAGGAGTTCTTGTATATCTTGTTTTGTTGGTTAATGAAGCTAGTATGAAAGTCCAAGTGGGAGAATGTAAAACCTAATTGGACTATCATACAATATGGAACTTCATTAATCACAATATAAAATCATCTTAGGAACAAGAATTAAGGATTACACAATGTGATGGAATCCGGATAACTTGCAAATAAGGAAAGTGTGATTATACTCTTTGCAGGTTGAGGAAACCTAATCCTATGTGAACTATAATTAGTTTACTAAGACATGAAGTAAAGATGTTTTGCAGAGGAGTTGAATCCATGATTCATAAGGAAATCTATGGGAAGGTTTAGAAATCATCAACTCCTATATAAAGCAAGGTCCTGTTCTCACAATTAATCAAGCATTATTGTCTACCCCATTATAGATTGCTAAAGCATTGGAGAGAACAGAAGACTTGTGCTTTCGGTATTGCAATGGCTTCTACATCATCAGGTTAGTAATTCTTCATCGAATTATGGTTTGTGTTTTTGAATGTATATGATGGATGTTTGTTTTGTGTTATTCTTACATAGTAATCACCACATCAATCAAGTGTTTTGACATGTCCTTCATTCTGGGATGGCTTAGAGCTTCCATATTGTTGTTGATTCAAGGCCCTATTTTGAATCAACAACATCCCAGCAGCTGGCTCTTTGTCCACAAAAGAACCTCCAGAAGCAGCATTAAGCATATCTCTTTCCAAGTTAGTGAGCCCATCATAAAAGCATGTGAGCAAGGACTCATCCTTTATACCATGTTGAGAGCATTGAGCGATGAGAGACTTGAACCTTTCATAATACTCAGCATAGGACTCATCTGCCCCTTGTTGGATGCTACTTATCTTCTTCCTAAGCATGATGATGCGAGATGTGGGGAAATACTTCTCAAGAAACGCCTTCATCATGTCCTCCCAAGATGCAATGCGTCCACTTGGCAACTCATAAAGCCATTGCTTAGCCTTGTCAGCCAACGAAAAAGGGAAGGCCTTTAACTTCAAGATTTGCTCATCAGCTCCTTAAGGCTTCATGCTTGTGCAAATGAACTGGAACTCTATTAAGTGTTGGTTGGGATCTTCCATAGAGAGTCCATGGAATGTAGGAAGACGATGAAGTAGTCCAGACTTCAACCCAAAATCAATTGTTGCCCCCTCAGCTGCAGCAGGGTAGGTTATACAAGTGGGGACGCCACCTGGTGGAATGACGGATGTAGAGGTGAGAGCCATTGGTGGTGGTGGTGGTAAAACTAGAAGTTCACGAGGTGATGGGGGTGGCGTTTGGTGTGGTGGTTGATAGGAGAACCACTTTTAGCACTCAAATAATATGAGATTCCAGCAATAGCAACTTCCGTTTAATTACTAAATATTCTGGAAACAAAGAAAAGGATATCCAGATTCATGCAATCATGGCATACAATGACGTGCACCAAACCAGAATCAGATAAACTCATCAAGGGAAGACAGCCAGAAGAAACTCTTGTTAGAAGTTACTCTTTTCGTAATTTCATGTAACGTATGTCTAATCATTTTCCAGCTAATTACACGATGATGAATCTTGTGAGATACAAAAATTACAACAGAGGGGCAGAGAACATAAACTCACTACTCTACCTCTATCCTTCGGATGGCAACCAATGAAAATGAGGCAACCAAGAGACATACTCTGGAGCAGCCTAAAGAATAACATATATTACAAAAGAAAAAAAGGAGGTGCAAAAAGGAATAATGTCACCTTAATTGTCATCTCCTTGGGAGTTCCATGATCGGATTCATTTCTATTTGTACAGGACTTGACACCCTTAAATTGCCAAACTTCTCAGCCTCTCTGGCAATCTGAACATCAGAAGGACTATAGTACTGACACAGAAACTTTACACAAAAACGGGGAGTGAGTGCTGCTATGATGATCGCGAGCAAACATAACCAAAATGGTCCTGTCTTCATGACATCAAAAATGGCCCTGCCAAAACACAGGAGTTGCGCAGGTTAGTATATACATATGCCAAGTTGTCAAATACTGCACATTATATTTGGTGAAACAGTTCAATATGATGCATATATTACATGCATGATATGAAAGTTGTAGATAATTGAAACTTTTGCTACACATGATTCGTTTGCTATTTCTGGGAGAAAGGAAAGAAACTGATCGAATTTCCAACGCGTTCAAAACCGTAATGTAAGTGCAGGTAATTAAAATTTGAATCCACCATCCAATAGTTCTAATACGGTAATAGCCCTGTAGATTGGTTCCCATGGTTCGATCCTTCCCAGTAAAATGCGGAGCGTTTCCAAACACAGTTGCAAGACTGTAATTGAATTGATACTATCTTCATTTTCTTTTCAACTACATTTCTGTAAGTGGATGTTCTATGGGAGACAGTCTAGTCATCGGTGGGAGAGACTTGCAAAATGCTCCAGTATTGTCCAATACAAGATGTTCTAGCAGTACAAATATATGCAAAAGATGATAGAAATTTGAAGATTTTATCGAGGCTGCAGAAATAATTTAGTACGATGCAGAAACCTAGTATGCTACAAGATGATCAAGTGCTAAAAATACATGGATGAAAAGATAAGATAAATAACCTAGTAAAATACAAGTGGCGCAAACACATGCATGAATAGATAATAGAAATCTCAAGATTTTATCTACCCTGCAGAAATAACCTAGCACGATGCAGAATTTCTGTTTAAACATGTCTCTCAATCAAAAAGTGCTACTTTTACCAACCCCCAGTAATTTTGCCCTATGTGCATCACAATGTACTGATGAATTACTACTGGCAATTCTGCAGTTCTTCAAGGAATGGACTTTTCTTCTTCCTGACTGCCTGGATAATGAATGGCAGTGACTTGATAGAGTTACCTCGCTAGCAAAATTTTAAATATGGACTTAGCGAGATTATTAACCTTCTATATATATTTTCTTTGCTAAAAATAGTTAGACATCTTGAAACAACTTAAATGTAATGTAATATCCAGTTTAATGGTATGTTCTTTACTGGACTATAATTGTGAGCTATTTGCACTTTGAATGACTTAAGGAGTTGGGGAGGGCATATTAGTATTAGCCATATGCATCCTTTGACTGAAATACATTATGAATGTTTGCCACTGCAACTTATGGTATGGCAGTAGTGTAAATGCATGTCTGTCTGAGCAAAACTAAAATACTAAATTAGGGGACATACCAGTAGCCAACCAGTGAAGGTATAGCATCAATTACAATGACACAAATCCAAGTTGCAATGATAGATCCCCAAATAGCTGCATGTGTAATCCAACTCCACCGAATAATATCCATAGCCAAGTGTATATTAACCAATATAACCACCGAAAGAGTCCAAAGATCTCCTATACTTGAGGTATCAATGGTGCTACCCCAATATGCAAAAAGGGGGATAAAGAAGACAGCCACACTTTGCCACAATGTGTCAACCATTGTTACCCAAAATAATTTCGTGTTATAGCACTCTTGTCTGTGACCAGCTCCATATAGCTGAGGAATGATAGAAGGGTCATTCTACTTAGGTCCTTGTCAAGAACCCTACAACTATTGTAGGTAATGCAGTGTAGATTATAGAATACAACATGCTGCTCCATTCCGTGATTGCAGTTGTCAGAGTAAAACAAGTAAAGAGCACATACCTGCACACACCCACATGAAAATATAAGTCAAACATGGTAATACTATCAATAATAGTAATAAAGGAGGTATCATACTGATTTTTTTTTTCCACTCTTCCTATTATAAGTGGCAGGTGCAAGTCAAACATCAACAATACCACACGCAATAGGTTTGACCTAAAATGGATCCAAATCTGGCCATCTCCAACCTACTAGCTTCTATTCAAATGTGTCACATCAATTACATTTGTATCCTCACATCAGATTATGAGCTCTCCAAAGCCAACTCAGTAATCTTCACTCAATATTTTATCCTTATTTTAAAAAAGAAGATATAGCTAAAGACAAAGTTCAGGCTCAAGGAAAGAATTGAAATCTGCAAAATTACCGTCTTAAATCTCAACCAACCACACTAGGCATGAACTGAAAAGTTGTATTCAAGAAAGATTTACTCACCAAAACAAAATAAGAACAAACACAGCATTCCTATAAAAGTTGTAAAGTATCATGTAGCCCATTCGCTGGTAATTCCAATGCCCATGTACCAATAAGAGGGGAACTAAGAATCTGAACTGCCCCATTGCAAAATCTGAAGCCATGACAGCTTGTCGACCCTCTTGGCCACTGATTCCAACTCCAACATCAGCCATTTGGATCATCGAAACATCATTAGCACCTAATAATATTACAAAAAAGAGTTTCCAACGTCAACACGAAATGCAGAGGCTATTGATATAGGAATTTGGAAGCATAAGATAATGATTTTGGTATTTGATAGACAGAATAATAATTACCATCCCCAATGGCAAGTGTCATATCAGCAGTTCTGTTTTTTACAAGGGCAACAATTCCAGCTTTTTGCAGAGGAGCGACTCGGCAACAGAGCACCACAGAACATCTATTTGCTAATTCAAATAGCTGCAATACAAAACAAAATAATTCAATATACATACATCACAGAGACATTTAGAAAACTAAACTCGTAGGTCGGGAGGCATCTACCTTTTCCTCAAGTTCACTGTCAAGAATATAAACAAGGCTGGTACCATCGATAATTAAAGCCAATGAAGTTATACCATCTCCAGAACTTCCTCGGGTACTGTGTTCATTGCCAGACACGGTCGTGAGCTTCTTAGACATGAGTATGGCATCTTCTAAATTCCGTCTACATGACTCCTTAGAGCTGCTGTTAATTAAAATCTGGGTCATCCTTCTTGTAAGAAGCTTTGATGAGTAGCCAATTGATATGGCAGTTTCTTGCTTGTCCCCCGTCAAAACCCACACCTGAACCCCTGCAGTTCTTAGAGAGTCTATGGCCTCAGGCACCCCCAGTTGCAGTTTGTCTTCAATACCAGAGGCACCTAAAATTATGAGATTGTTCTCTATGTTGCCAGCAACCTTGCGAAGCAGAACAGCCCTGCCTATTAAAGCAGTGCTTGCTGCCTCAAAAGAAGAGTGCCACTGCTCAAATTCTGAAGCAGTGAGTTCTCTCATCCCCACAACAAGTGTTCTCAAACCCAGAGAGGAGTAAGCATGAATATGGGCTTCTGTTGCGCGTATTATGTTCAAGTTCAATCTTCTGTCTGTTACACTGAACATGGTAGTGTCAGCACCTTTTACAAACACTTTCACAGTTTTATCAGGGCACCCCAATATCACCGACATTCTCTTCCGGTCACTATCAAATTCATGCAAACCCAGAACACTGAACCTGCACTGCCATGATGGGTAATTATGATTGAAATTAAAGGTCTTTATTCCCAAAAGGAAGTTTAAGTGTCAACTATTTTGCTATAGAAGCATTATACAAGCATGTTCATCCAAAGTCACAGATATCTGCTATAAATTGATGTCTTGAAGAATTATACAGTTGAGACATTACCTTTGCCTTTCTCCTTGGATATCAATAGTTATATGACCAGACGTTCTTTCAATAAGCATAAAACCATAGGCGGCAGCAGCATAAACTAATGCCTGTTCATCTGGAGACTCCCCTTGGTAATCAATCAATCTCACATTTGGATCAGACGAGTCTGTAACAAGAGGCACAATAGTATTACAAGCTGCCAATGCGAGGAAGAACTCGTGCACATGTTTGCCTTCATTTGTGTCCTTTTCACTTCTTAGTAGTCGTAGAAGATCTGGGTCAGCCTTTACATTCATCTTTGGCCTCAAAACAATTCCATCAACTGATACCAAGTAAAGCAAACAAGAAATTGGAATACAGTAAAAGATACAATAAACCATATTAATCACAAGAGAGCATAACCATCAAAAGAAAAGATTTCTTACTTTGAACATTGTGCACCAATTGGTCCTTTTCCAAACTGCCTCTCCCACCATTATAATCAACTCCCCAAATGCTTGCACATTGAAATTCCATTTTGTTCTCGGTAAGTGTACCAGTTTTGTCGGAGAATACATACTTAATTTGTCCTAAATCTTCATTTATATTCAAAGCTCTGCACTGAAATCTTGCATTAGAAGCCTCATCATACATTTGACTATCTCGTATCATGAAGTAAGCCTGACCCACCCGGACGAGCTCCATAGAAATGTACAAAGAGATGGGGATCATGATCTGGAACACGATGATAGACATGAGGAACGTGAAAACAATCTCTAATGCCCATCCATAATACTTATAATCCTTCACTTCATCTTCAGAGTAGTCCTTCTTCCTGTAGAAAAGTATGTCGTCCAAATTATCACTTTCGCGCCTCAACCAAACAGCAGCACACAGAGAGACAACTGAACACAAGACGACAAGAAACAGTGAGAGCACAATGATCTCGTGGTTCATACGTGTCTCGAGACGACTCCTCTTGGATGGGGCTCCAGAGCTATTGAGCATAACTTTGGTCTCACGACCAGCATATACAGCCACCCCAAGGGCCCAATGAGTATTCTTGAGCTCACAGCCTCGAAGCACAATGTTGGAGGGACCTAATGACAGTCTTTTCCCATCAATCTCCATGAATGCCTGAAATCCATAAATATTCCTGTTGGGTTTCTCACACTTGATCATCCCAGTAATCCTGTCCTTTTCAGGAACTTGGAGAGTGTTTCTTGCTTCGCATACCGGGTCTTCAAATTTGACTCCCCATCTAAATTGATAGTCTGCACATAAGCCACACCAGTTGGGTCACTGGTGGCGAGCAGAACCATATCACAAGGAATACCCTCATTTGCTTCAATTTTGATGATTTCACCAACTTGTACATCCTTCCATTTCTTCAACTGAAACTGATTGTTAACAAAAACCGAAGCAAGGCGATTGTTCTCAATCCGGTCGGATCGATGCCTCCTATAGTCCTCATACGCATCCTTAACAGCAGTAACTAACAACACAAATGCTAATGGCAAAATGGAAACTCCCCGGCCGAAAACTGCCAGCTGGGGGAGCTGATTGAGCACAGCAATCACTAGAAAATACACATAAGTACTCTATGAAACTGTTCAAACAAATTCTAGGCAAGAAAGTGATAACCGAGAGTACTTGGTGGTCCTTATAGAATTGCCAGAAAACTCAAACCTCTCATTGGTGTGGCAAGATCATTGATGTGTATGATCCTGGCATCCTCATCGTTCATTTCCTTCTGCGACGCGGCGCCTTCGGAATCAGCTCCTCTGGAACCATACCGCATGGACGGCTTGGATTGAACGGAAGAAATGCTACGTCTTGAAGACGAAGAATTCAGAGTGGGTTGTGGGTTTTCAGAATCCATGGCGGAACTGGGTTTTGCTGATCGGGAAACACAGGTAGAGTCGGGAGATCGTGGTGTTGGGTGTTCTTGGGACGGGATCAAAAGAGGCCGGTGTTGAGGTCATGATCTGAACAAGATCAGATCAGCTGCTGCTTTGTTACACAGCATTCAGTCAACACAAATACCCAGATGCTAAATCAGATCAAAGTTTGTATATTTGGTGAAAGAAGAAGCAGAACCCAGAAACAGACTTGTACAAGAAAACTAACAAAGTCAGCTAACTAACAAATAGATAGACAAGACCAAGATGAGTTGAGAGAGAGAGAGTAAGAGTCAAAGAAGAAGGTTCGACTGAGGTTACACGTTAGAGGTGGAGAGAGATGAGGTGGCTTCAATAATGGTGGTCGAAGAAGAAGGAAAAGAAGCGTGTTATGGAGGATGACGGAAGGAGGAGGAGGATAGAGAAATGTAAAAGGTCAGAGGCATGATTGGGATGGTGGGCGAATATTGCAAGAAAATAGGGGAGGCGGAGGAGGAAAAGGTCGTAATGGGTGGCGTCCGCGACAGCCAACACTAATAAAATTCAAAATGTATTGATTGGAAAACTAGTCCAGGGAAAGAGAAGGAGAGAACAAAGACAACTGAGCTAGCCAGCCAGAGAGAAATACTAGTTGGTCTTTGTTTCAGACCTTCTAGAAGGACTGCTCAGGCTTCTCCCCGCTTTTGATTATTGTTATTTATTTAGGTGGTTAATTTAAATGTGCGTCAGGGTGTCTGAAATTGACGCATTGAACTGAGTTTTCCACCATGCTTTGTTTACTGCTTTTTTAATTACTTGCCCCTAATCCGTTCTTTCATCTTAATCCCATTTAACAGAAGGATAATGCTTCATGCATTTCATGCGTGGGGGTCGGTCACAATCACATTGGACATGTAATCATGTAGTTAACAAACGACCTTTGCAGTTTGCACGTCAATGTATCGGGTCAGCCCAACCTTACCTTAATTGAGACGTTTTTTTTTTTTTTGATTGTGACCTTAATTACCACGACAATATTTTTTTTTTAACTCCTCTTGCTCCTGCATAGCTGAGAATTAGATTAGAATAACTAAAATTTTATGGGCTCTTGAACATTTACCTAATCTAGGCTCAACAAATGTCAACTTACTCCACTAAAAAATTTGTGTGCCCACTTATCCAATTTAAAAGTAAAATGACAAGTTTGCCTTAAAAAAATTAAAAAGTCATTGGAGACTTCGCCGGACTCCAGTCACTGACTGCAGGAATCATGTGACTATCACAGGCTTTTATTAACCCTCAATAAATTGTTATAAAATTTATTGGGAGACAGTAAAATGTTTATTGGGTATTATTGGGGGTCAATAAAAAGTTTATTAGGGGGCAATAAAATGTTTATTGGATATTATTGGGGGGCAATAAAATAAGATGCGGGACTCCGGTCAATGGTCCGGAGGTTGTTGGAAGTTCGCAAAAAGATCTTCGGAGACTTTTATTACGCCCACAATAAATTTTATTGGTCCCCAATGGCCAATAAAAATTTATTTGGGGGGGGGGGGGGGGGGGGGGGGGGGGGGAATAAAAGGTTTATTAGGGGCAATAAAAAGTTTATTGAGTATTATTGGGGGTAATAAAAAGTTTATTGGGGGAAATAAAACCGGACACCGGTCAGCCGCCGGTGATCGGAGTCCCGTGGCCAGTCACCAGAGTCTTCTAACCGGTGACTGGAGTCCCGCGACCGAAGTCCAGTGAAGTCACTGTCTAAGTGACAAAGTGAGAGAGGGCAAAATTGTCCCAAAAAGAAACAAAAATTAATAAAAAATAACTTAATTGGGTATTGAGGCAAAAAAATATGGATAAATGAAGTTAGTGTATCTCAAATTTGGATAAATGGATATTTTCGCAAAATTTATTATGTAATTGCACACAAACATCAAGTACAATAATCTATCATTTGGCTCACAAACATTAAGCATTACTATCTTCTTAACTTCTTTGCCTATTTGAAATTTTCCTAACAATATGTCGTTTTATGGTTTTACGTAGCCCCAAAGGTTAACATAAGAATACAAAATAAAGATGTAAGCAAACTAATATTTCCATGTCTCTTCACATATGCTTGTGCCATACAAAATCAAACATGTAAAAAACTAGCTCATTTAATTGGTTCACATAAGATGCAAAAGAATGTAACTTACATGCTGATCACTCATAACTTATCTATGGTTAGAGTTGGCCATGGGTCAGGCCTTGTGTAAAATTTGGAGAGCCGAA
Organism: Rosa lucieae; assembly: GCA_024704745.1. Taxonomy (NCBI): domain Eukaryota; kingdom Viridiplantae; phylum Streptophyta; class Magnoliopsida; order Rosales; family Rosaceae; genus Rosa; species Rosa lucieae. Next base: position 56,301 of record JANPXK010000098.1, read on the forward strand.
CCCAGATCGAAATTTTCTAATCGGACCTAAATAATGTGCTACTATTTCAAGGGTTGAATCTGATTCAGACATTTTTTTTTCAAGCCTACTTTTCAGGCGGGCCCAAAAGGCTCCCAAAAAAAGAACACGTCGAGCCGATCTGCAAGTTGAAGCGAAGCATTGCTCATACCAACGGCAGATATTATCGCCTAAGTGAAGAGCCAACAAGCAGTGAAGGGTACATAGGCTAAGAGAAGGCGCTCCAAGGTGAGCACATTTGAAGGATTCTCGATTTGAATCCACTTGAACTGGAGGGAGACTCAAACATTGATCAAGAAATTGGTCTTGGCGCAGAGGATGGCGGCGAGTCAGGTAAGAACCCACGAATTGATATTATCTAGTTGTATCTGGTCTGCTTCGATCATAACTCTGGACTTGGCCTCAATAATGCAGCTCCGATCTTCAGCGATTTTGGCCCCATCTACCAAAGCCTCAGAGCTGAAGCATCTGAAGAAATGAAACTACAGCGTCATTGCGTTAGCAACGGTGGATTTGATCTCGAAAGTTCATTGCCCTGAAGAAGTCGGGAAGTATTTTGATGGCGTGTATGTGCAATTGAAAGGAAGAGGAAGAAGAAAAAGACGCATTGATTCACACAAAATATATATATTTTTAAATTAAGTTAATTAAAAATCACGCCCAATGGCTTTTTATTTTTTTTTTAAAGTCCAGGACTAGGTCTGATGCGGTTCGAACTTGGACCGGCCTCGTTTGTCAAATTTATAAAATAATAATAATATAATAATAATAACAGATTTGCTCAACTAAGGGACAGTTTTAAGGGACTGTGAGGGACAAATGCATTTCAACCACATGTATTAAATATAAAAGCAGAAATTATAACAACTTAAAGCTGTGCATTTATTTTCATCCGTCGGATTTACTTGTCCCTCACAGTCCCTTAAAAACTATCCCTTAGGTGAGTAGGTCAAAATATATTATAAAAAAATAAAAATATAATATAAAAAATAAAAACCATCTTGAACCAGCCTATCCGAGTTGGTGTTTAATTTTCGGGTTCTTTTGCCCACTTCCAGTTATGGTCATTCTAGAGGATATCCACATTGATGCAACATCAAGCCACCAAGGTTATTATAAATTACTGAATAGTTTGGTATATAATGAAACACAGATGCTTTAGCTAGATAGTATTAACATACCTTAAAGACTTCAATATACAACAATAACCCAAATTATTTTTCAATAATGCACAAGATAAATAAACATCATGTAACCAAGGTAGTTCTGTCACGCCCCGAATTTTGAATAAATAAATTCAAATCCGAAACTTAACAAGCACAAGAAAAACACATAGAAAATTTTTCATTTAAATTAAGACACTAAACAAACTGAGTTCACAATGTCAATACCGACTCGTTCTTGAGAGTCACATATTACATTACAGATAGTTTACAAATTAAACTGAATGACAATTAAATAAGGAAACACACCCACCACAACTCACTATACAACGGAAGACTTAAAATTAAGAGTACCCTTCGACGTCCACGCTACCGAACGTACACCTCAGCTTCGACGACGATTATCGATATTCTAACCTGCACAATAACCCCTACACCATGGAATAGTGCACCGGGATTGCAAACAACAAACCTGGTATGCTTTTTAAGCTCATATGAGTAAACTCAATTAAAATGACTCACGTCACTCATGCTTATAATTTCTTAGCTCGTGAGATAATTGAAGCAATAACATTTAACTCCACAAAACACAACCAAACATCAAGTTCATATCATATCATATCATGCTCACGTAAGTTTACTCATATCAAAATCAACATGCTCTGACTCTCAACTCATGCATGCTTATAATTTCTTAACTCGTGAGATAA